>JACCGJ010001786.1:0-64939 GCA_013407085.1 Atriophallophorus winterbourni
TTTTAAGTTTGTTTGGGCCAATGGCTCTCTTGATCCCATCTTACATACCGTGAAAATTTCCGGTATCCGCAGATTTTTGGATATTGAGGCTAACTTCAGTCCAATAGTCGTTTGCACATCGCCTTGCAGTCTGTTGGACCTTATTTCTAGCTGCTTTTAGAAGACGTAAGTTTTCATACCTAAGTTTGCATACCTTTGAACCTCAAGAACGCTGAGCGTTTCTCATCCAGCACAGCAGTCATCTCAGAAGCGTTTGCTTCGAACCAGTCGCTCGATCGAGCTTTCTTCGGACCGAACGTGGAAAGTGCGACTCGGCATATGCTGCTTTTTATCAATTCCCAGTTTTCTGAAGCAGATTCAAGTGGGGTTGTCTTGTTGAACTCGTCCGTGAAGGCTGTTGCGAATCTCGCAGTTAGATTAGGTTCGCACATGCGAGTGACGTCAATCCTAGGCTTAGCAGACAATTTGGTGCGGTGAAATCTCGTGTGGGGGAGCTTCAGTTTTGCACAGACCAGTGAGTGATCAGTGTCGCAGTCTGCGCTTTGATATGATCTGGTGAGGAGCACGCTTCCTATATTAGTACGCTTAACAAGAATAAGATCAAGCTGATGCCAATGCTTAGAGCGAGTATGCTTCCAAGAGACTTTATGCTGTGGTTTTGTTTGAAAGAATGTGTTACTGACACAAAGATTGAACTGTGTGCACAATTCTAAAAGGCGTTGCCCATTTTCATTGGTTTTACCTATACCGAACCTTCCGAGACAGTTTTGCTAAGACTCGTAATCTGCACCAACTCTGGCATTGAAATCACCCAATACAACTACACAGTTTTTCTGTGGCACGTTTTTCAGGACGGCTGTGAGGTTATGATAAAAAGCGTCTTTTTCAGCAGGCGTCGCAGAGAGCGTCGGTGCATAAACGTTGACCAACGTAATGGTACCAGTAATGCACCTCAGATTTAGAGTCCAAATCCGTTCGCTTCCGCTGCTGCTCGGTTCTGTTGCTTTTAATATGTCGTTTCGCACGGCAAACCCAACTCCATGCAGTCGAGGCTCATCGGACCCTCTTCCTTTCCAAAAGAATGTGTAATCACTTTCTGTTAGCTTACCAGTGTCTGGTAAGCGCGTCTCTTGTAGGGCAGCCACGTCGACATTCAGCCTCTTTAGCTCGATGTTAATCACGGCGGACTTTCTAACGCCTCTGATATTCGAGACGTCGTCATGAAATCCTGGAAGCATGGACCGGACGTTCCAGGTTCCAAGTTTCAGAACTGACTTTTGTTGTTTGGTATTTCGATTCGCTGATGCGGAAAAATACAGTCTGCTTGTCGGTTGATTCCTAATCTCCATGCACCAAATGAGGATAGCAGACCGTGGCGAGACGGCACCTTATTGACTGGGGGCTGCCCAGCTTGAGGCGGGCGGTAGCCGTCCAATGAGACCTGGAAGTTTTTCCCACCGTCGAAAGCAGCCCCAGGCGCTTAGCTCTACACCAGTCAAGCCATAGCTTTTAACCGGTATCTGCTGCTTCCCGTGTTATTTTCCGTAGAAGCAGAATGGAGTGTCCTCTTCATTGGTGCGTTGTGATGTACGCCAGGGCAGTTCAATATGGAGAACTAGCTGTTGCCCATGCAGCAAGTGCTCCCTCTCCACAACACCACTGGAACCAAAGAAACAGCTAGGCTGATACGTTTGGACAACGATGCCGTCGCAGGAGCTGGTAGGACGAAGTTTAATGAACTTCGGACTGCCTAACGGGACTCCAGCTCCGGATTTTCCCTTGAGGTTGACTCCTGAAGCCTTTTCCATGAATGGATGTAGCCACAAGGCAGTGGAGGTTTGAGATAAGGGTTTTCCTTCCCCTAGGTGGGCCGCCCTCATGGACTAACGAGCTCTACCTGCCCGAAGCATGCTGGTTTTGAGGCGCCAGTCAGCCGCCGTCTCCCTTTCTCCTGTCAGTAGAAGCAGTTCCGCCGGGTCACAAAGGACCACGCGTGCAGTCCAGGAGCTGGACTTGGTTGTCAGAGGCTATATGAGACGTAGGCTGTGCGGCTAACACCGTGCTAAATTGATTGGCCGTCCATAGTGAGTTGCATGTTGAAACATGCTGGAGTCTCACTACCATTTTCTGTTCTTTTTTCTTCCTCATATCTGTCTAGGCCTCGGTAACCTGGTAGTATGTTAGCCTACGTGCAGTCTCTGACTGTGCGGCACTTTGTCTGGATAAGGCTTTTGCTTTGTTTTCATGCCCGTAAATCGAAACCATCCTGCGTGTGTGATGTACATACGCGGTCGACATAGACCGAACGTTTCGGTGTATACCCTAACACTATCAGCCGACCAAACTACGAAAGACGACTTTTATAACCAACTTCGAATCGTAGTCGATAGAGTTGCTGGAAACGACGTACTGGTTGTGGCTGGTGACTGGAACGCTCGTACAGGATCAGCAGATTCCGCAACAAACCGAATCACAGCTTATATATTTCAGAAAATCGTTTCAGTTTGTAATGTTTCATATTGGCAACGTGAGGATTGATATAGATTGTATACTGAAGCACTCTTCAAAGGCCTCTCAAAGGATGTTTGAAAGCAACATTTTGTCAGATTGGGTTGTAGCACAGTTGATGATTTTCGACCAGCGAGCTCGATTAATGTTTTATTGGAAACTCTGGAAAGTTATTTAAGCGATCGGTTTTAGAAAATAACTAGTGCGATGGTGCTACTAATGAGTGCGTCTCAACATAAATTCATTCAGGGGTAGTAATGTCAGTCCAAACATCTGCGCTTTTAGACAGACAATCTGATAATAAGATAAAGACTGATAACTTCTGGTTCATGTTGTGTGCTATAACAGTTCCATTCTTCTGGAGTTAACCATGTATTGCATAATTATCTGAAAAGCTTAACGCGTCGTTAACCAGTCTTAATTTGGGAATAGTTCTTTCCAGTTATACGTATGGCGTGATATATCTGACTAGTTTCAGCAATCAGCAGGATTTCATATTATACTGTGCAATGTATAGTTCTTGTTTCGACCTCAATTAATGATTTAGAATCTCAATTGTCACATCTTTGGTGAGTGTTCTTATACATCAGAACTCAGAACTCAGAAAATTGTATGGTAGAAAAAGCATTAAGCTTAACAATAACCATAGGATGACAAGGTATATGGAACATATAAAAAATATTTAAAAAATATCCGAAAACTTACAGAAATAATTTATTACTGTCATCTGAAAAAAGATATCGGAGCAGAAAAAGGTGGTCACCAGATTGTGATCTGTGCTCTAAAATATAACAAACTTCACGGTTAGTCTGAAGTGATTGTGAATTCAAGGATAAATCTTCATTTGCAAATTGAAATTTAGCTTTAATTTGGTGGCTAAGCTAAGTCCCACAATCTGTTGGGATTATTTTTAAACATACCAGCACGTGGTTTAGGTTTTGTTTGAGATCAGATTTAATTAATCATTATGTGTGTGTTATTTCTGCTACGCCTGTAGATATTCAAATATAAATGGCCATCGCAATAGTATACATTCATCTGATGGAAAATTGCTCAATACAATAAAGCGTATATTGTATAAATTACAAGAGGAGCTTGCACAAGTGAAGAATGTTGTTGAGACATTAACCAAGCCCAAAAGATGAAAATTGAACAAACGAATAAGCTCAACTTTACCAACACCAAATCATTCTATGGCAAAGGTTGAATTGTTGCAGCACAGCACACAGGAGAGTGTAAAAAAAGTCTTAAAGCCGAAACTTTATATCGAATGCGCTACTAACCAAAGTTGTCTCGAAAGGAATTTCTCTTAGTGTTATCTGCACCAACGTGCCAGAGTAGACTGAGACGTTATTGTCGAATATACACCAACACGACTTGGCTGAATGACTGAAGCTCTGCACACGGAGGAATCTAAAAGCTATCCACCCGGCTCCATTGATTCGCTTGATACGTCCTCCCAAATGTTAAGTAAGCCGCGGTTGTTCAAGGTTGTAGTGCAACATGAGAAGGATTTAGAAGATATACTTCTATCGACATACTTGCTACGGGACAGCATGGAAAATACATCTCGTGTATTTGTTGATGTGTCGTGGTCAGAACGGGTGACATCGCCACCGGAAGGTAACCAATCGAAAACAAATGATCGCAATAATCGCACGCTTATTCTCTTAAATGTCCCAGAAGATGCCACTAATTCAGATACAAAGCATAAATCCAACCACGACACACAACAATGGAGATTTATTAGTAATGCTATTCAAACCAACAATGCAGCGGTCATCGATACTTTTCGAATCCCAAAGTCACTGAATTACGAAGATAATGTTCCACGACTTCTTAAACTGACACTTTTGACCACCACTATGGTGGATACCGTGCTTAACAATCGGAAACAGTATGGATACAAAGTTCCACGAGAGATCGAAATTATCAGTAAGCACCTGAAAACTGACTCTATCATGGAAGTTGCCGAACATGTTGATACTGAGCACCGTGATGCTGGGAATCCTGCTCCGAAAACGGATGTCGACCGACTTTATCGGAGACGGTGATGTGATATACCTATTACATCGAGGCCCACCATGTTTACCACGTACTCAACTTACCTGCTCAAATACTCAACATCCAACACTTGTATCAAGATCAAACATCAAATGTTTGCACACCAACGCACACTGCTTGATAAATATGCTACCTGAGCTAATCGAGCTTCGTCAAAAATATTCACCACTCCTGATAGCCGAAACGGAAACCTGGTTCAATCAGCAATTAGCTGAGGAGAAAATTTCAATTACAAACATGTTTCATTTTAATCGTGCTCGTATGGACCGTGGAGAAGGAGGTGTTGCTATTTACTATGATCAACACCTTACGTTCAGAGAAATCACGGATAATGATTTGATACTGGAAGATGAACTTTGGTGTTCAATTGAATTAGCAACAGGTGCAAACTGTGTTGTTGTTATGATTTACCGACCACCGTCAGCAGACGAAGCATACAATGCTAGTTTAATTGAGGAAACTCAGCTGGTTGTTTCCAGATAACAAAACAACGTCCTGATCATGGGTGACTTTAATCTCCCGAATTTAAAAGCGCGATTCCACCGGTGAATTCTATTGATCACCTATTCTACAAAATGTTCAACGAAATTCCTTTATATAACCGCATCTAAAGCAGCACTCGCTTCAGAGGCACAAACACACCGTCGATACTGGATCTTGTTCTGACGAGCGAGGAAAATGTCATCGAGTATATCCGCTATGAAGCACCACTTGGAAAGAGTAATCATGTCGTCATTGTTTTCGACTATAAGTCTGAAGCGAAAAGAGCTAGTGATGCTCATAAATTGATACGAAAAATCGATAAGGTCGCATTATCAATGGTTCTTCAAAAAGTCACCGACTGGGCACCGATTAACACTGATGTTCAACAATGCTGGTCATCGATACTTCAGAAAATCAATCAAAAAATAGAACTCCACTCAAGATATGTTTCCAAAAAACTGAAAACGGGATTCAAATGTTACGATATACCTGCAGTCAGATCACAGATTAACACAATAAACTAAATTGCTGTGAAACCCGAGAGTGTCCTGGTAAAGCTACTCGGGTTAAATACAAAAAATCCCCCGGTGCTGATGAAATAACACCCTTCATCCTAAAATAATGCGCCCATGCTCTATTCTCACCACTCTCTGATCTCTTCAAACTGTCACTGAGTTGCAGCAAGGTTGCTACTGACTGGAAAAGTGGATTAATCACTCTGATATACAAAAGAGGGAACCGATCCGAGGTGTCTAACTACAGACCAGTCACGTTATTGCCAGTGGTCTCTAAAGTTCTCGAACGAGTTGTAGCAGACGAACGTATCAAACACTTGGAACAAAATAAGCTTCTTTCCACCGCATTGCACGGATTCAGGACAAGACATTCCTGTCTCACCAATCTTCTCTTAACTCTTGATAATTCGACTTGAGCCGTGGACAATGGATACCCTATCCATGCTTGTTACTTGTACATATCTAAATCTTTTGACGGTGTTAACCACCGCATACTGCTACAAAAATTGGAAAAGTTTGGGTTGTGGGGCAGTTTATTACCCTGGATACAGGATTACTTGACTGGTAGAGTTATCAGGGTCAGAGTCAATGGGGCACTATCCAGCACAGTAGAAGTTACAATTGGCGTACCTCAAGGCTCAGTCTTGGGGCCAATACTCTTTCTGGTGTACGCTAACGATGTACCTGAAATCGTACGCAGCAAAATCATTTTATTTGCGGATGACATCAAAGTGTGGACTAGCGTACGCACCATAGAAGATTGCCGAATTCTACAAAAGATTCTCGAAGCACTTCATACGTGGTTTTTGTGAAACTGTCCACCATTCAATATACAAAAATTTAAAATGTTAAATGTCGTAAATCATTCGAATTCACATACTCTCTGGGAAATCAGCTACTTCCATGGGTTACGGAAGAGAAATACCTGGTTGTGTGGATTAGCAGTAACTTGAAGTCTTCATGGCAGTGTTCTGTTGTATACAAAAAGTCTTGCCAAAGCTTAGCATTGCTCAGAAGGATCTTAAAGGAAGGAAGTATCACAAAGCAGATACTCCCGCGGATATCTATCACCTATATCAGCCCATCAATGGAGTACTCTGTTCAAGCATGGCCCCAATGTTTACAGATGGACATGACCTTGCTGCAACGCGTATACCACCGCGCTACAAAACTGGTGACCGGGCTATACAACAGGCCATACGAGGAGCGGATTGCAACGCTAAACCTCTTTGACTTTTCGTACCGTCGTCTCAGGGGTGACTTGATCCTGCTTTTCAACATTCCGCATACAGTGGATCACCCACTTGAACACCTGTTTCATCGGCAAGAAGCACGTGGTAACAGATCGCATGGTACAAGTTAATTATTGCACACTCCACATCAAATTTTCGAAGGTTTTTCTTTGCTGTCAGAGTCTGTTTTCTATGGAAACTCCCTGCCCTCACAAATCATTTGCGCAACAAGCCTGAACATGTTCAAGGCTGAACTTGGCACGTATATGTTGACCAAACGTGAAGCCAGATTTTAATTGATCACGGTATTTAACGTTCGAAAAGCTGTGGTTGTCGCTTATCAGTTATGAGTATTTGGGGCAAGTAATTCGAACACCGATCTATGTTTGTGCTAAACCCAATTATTTTCGGATTAAATGTTAAATCTTTATTTGCGAAGTGAAATTTAGCTTACCAGTTTGGAAGTGGAAGTATTGTACACATTTTGACTTGTATTCCAATGTATTTATAACGTTGTTAATACTAACGTATTCAATCATTTGAGCGCGCAATCTAACATATATTATTCAATCACATGTTCACATGCATTTCCATCATACGAACAAAAGATGACCGGGTTCGTACTGTTAACACTCGTCAGGTCGATAGAGTAGGATCATGATCCGTATGGGCTTGAAAGATTGGAAGAACACTAAACATGTTGAACATGCATGCCACTGGTGGATCAGTATGTTACGACTAACCTATTAAGTCACCTGAGCATACACTAATGTAAATAAGTTATAAACCTATGATAATGTGAAAGAAATCATTTGCTTGCATTTCCATCACACACACACACGTCCAACGTCCGGATTCGTACTGTTTGCACTCATCAGTTATGGACAGTATGATTCGGATTGGCATGAGCTAGGAATATTGGAAGAATAGTAAACAATTTGAGCATGTATGCCACATTTGGATAAGGATGGTAAGATCATCCTATTCAATTTAATTGAGCCCACAGTCGTTTAGATTGGGTTTACACCCATAATAATGAAAAAGCTCATATGCATGCATTTGCACCACACACACAGACAACGACCGGTTTTGGGCTGTTTGCGTTCATCAGGTGGGGCAGTAAGATTAATGGAATAATGGTATACAAGTTGCGAGTGTATGCCACTGTTTGATAAGGTTGGTACGACCGACCTGTTTAGGCCCATTGAATTGGAATGTTTAGTCGTACAGACCTTATCCAACATTTGCATACATTCGCAACTAGCTTATTAGCTTATATATTTTTGATTAATCACAAATGGCTCACCTAGAAATTGACGCGCAATTATCGAATTTGTTCGATAGCGGGGATTATGAATACAAGAACTCATCTTTTAAATTGCACAAGCTCTTAACTTGTGTATACATGAAATTAATGAGTCAAAATAAACGGGAATCAATTTCTACTAAATTTGGTTAAAGTAACACTTTTTAAACAGTTTCTGTTAGATAAAAGCGTTTTATTATAATAATTATTGGAATAATAATGACTAAAACAATGCTGTACAAAATATTGGTTTGTTATATAATTAAATCGATACCCAAAAGGTCTAATTTAGTCAGAAAATGTTTCGTTTAAACGAACCAACAATGGAATTTTTTATTTTGCCAAAACAGTATCAGCCCACCTTGATCTACTACAGTAAATATGTTTTGAATGCTTGATGGTGTTAGACAATGGGGCTCAAATTCAAATATATATTCGACATTGGAATGATTCGAAATTTAGTTTGAAAACTGTCTATCAGGTAAAACGGTGAAAAACGAATGATGAATTCCCGGTTGCAATTCATGATAACCCTTCTATTAATCGGTAAGTTAGCTGGATATGTATCACATTCACTAAATTCTCACTTACATTTCCAAAAATCGAAAATTTGTCATTGTTTTCAAAACGTTTTTAAGCAAATTAATAAATTAGAAGGACGGAAATTTTATGGTAATAAATGGATTTATTTCCACACGAGCTAAAAAATCCAAGAACATGTTCTTCGATGTTTGGTTCGAAAACATGTGAAACTTCCTTATAAGGCCGGTTGGGAACTGAAAGCTGGTGCTTCGATCTGTTTCCCTCCTCGAGAATGTATCCGGAAGATATTATTTCATTCACTGCATGTGGTGATCCACCTTTGTATCATGTGGAGAGATTATATCTAATCGCATCCATTGAAAGGTTTCGACCTAGGCAGCAATGTCACAGTGCTTATAGAAATGATTGAAATTGCTTAGTTAGTTTTCGCTTCTGCCAATAGGTTTAGGAAATGTACGAGTCGATAATCGAAAACAATTGACGCTGTAATTAGCTTAACTCTGACGGAATGGAATTACGTTTCTTCCTTCTGCTATAAGTAATTGAAAAATTAACATCTATTCTGAAACTTCCGGCTTTGCTTTAAAATAATCTTGTCCACTGTAAATTATTCTACTTCATCTTCTCCGTTTAACTATAGTGATGCACCATCAATTTATTACGTTGAATATAACAAGTTAATTAGAAAAACCCATCGGTTATATTTATTCATGTCGTATAAATTCCCGCGAGTTTATTAGGATAACTGCTGCTGTAAGTCAACATAAGCGTGTTACATTCCGATCACAAGCGAGCCTTAAACTAAATACATCTTTCAGTTACTTATTGACATTTCTATGATATCACTGCTGTTTTGTTTGTAAAAGAACCTCAAGCTATCACAGGCGTACATCACGAAGGTGTTAGCGAAACATATTCTGGTACAAAGTAACTTCATTTTGATCTCTGGCTCCAAAACTGCCTCGGTTATGAACGAGAAGTTGAATTAAAACATGTAATATAAAAATGCTACGAAAAGTACGTAATTTAGCTTTGCAACCATTCACATATCATATATAGTACCCTGTCTTTAGTCTTAGGATTAATTAGTATATACATGGTAGAAACAAAACTTAACAAAATTCTACCGTAGATATTAATTTTGTAATCCTAATAATTAAAATTGCTGGATTGTTTTAGCTACTTATGTAAATCAAGCGAACCCTCTGGCCAAAATTGTCCGTCGGGGTGAAATATGCAGTAGATACCACCCTGTAAACTATGAAAAGGACGCGTTTGAGGTCAGCCATATCACGGTTGCTGAAGGCAAAGGAATAAAACTGAAATTTGAAACTTTGGATGTAAGTCATTTACTTTTATTCAATCAACATATTAACAATGAATACCAGCGATGTATTTTTAACCGACATTAAATAATGTAAATACGATTCAAATCGTATGATAAGCAACCGGTTCGTGCATAAAATATTATTTCTACTGCATCTCAGTTAAATATTGAATCAAAATTTTAGAATATTCATTGTCCAATAATGTATCTTACATCGCTACTGAAAACAGATCGCTCAGCCGGCTTGCAACTAACGCCGATCGACCGAGTACAGTTTATCGCTGCGAGCGCTGCGGGAGAAATTGTTCACCCCCATCAGATTGTTTAGTCATTCAAAAAGCTGTGGAACATGAAACAATTCCGGCGATTGTGATGTACATCAGTGGTCAGCTTCGACCAAAGGAGGCCGACAACAACGGCACAGAATACACTGGGTGGAATATCTGTAAAACGATAACAATAATAATAACCCACGCTTAATTTGTACGCAAATGACATAACAACGACCCAATCCCTAATCTGTCTTAACCCACTGTCAAGTTGATCTATAAAATATAAACATAATCCATCAAGCGATAAAACTGTCAATTTGATTAATTTAATCCTAATGTGTTTCAATTATATTATTTTCCATTTCTCATAAAGAAGGAAAGACACTTGGAGCAACTTATTTAATCCGACTAACACATTGTTGGGAAAATACTCGGAAAAGTATCTAAAATATCCTCATTCCTAAACTGATCCCGCCTAATGTTATCAAATGTGTCATCAACATGGCGCCACCATAATTTTGTACTGAGTCCTTCATTGTTAATGACTTTGTTCTCCAAATGCTATATATATAATATTAATAATAATAATATTAATAATAACATCAGCCTGCCTTTTCTCTCACACAGGCGTTGTTTGCGAGTCAATTCATCTCTGAAATAAACTTTCCAAAGTTTGCCCATGTTAGCCCCAGAACTCCCACATATAATATCATACAACGCTGATTGTAGAATCATTTATTACGCAAACGACAATGATTTCACCAGACACCTAACTTTTACAACGAAATCAAATAATCACTTTACTGTCCTTAACCTGTTTTTGCCGGTACGTCAATCGATTTATCAACAAACGGGTCTGTTCAAATCCTCACAACGTTGGGCTCGTTCGTGAAACATTACCAATTTGCATAATCTTTAACAGCGGCAGAAGTTTTCCATCTGCTCTTGTTTATGGGGATGATGTCGCTCGAAAACCTCTGATGTAATACTTGAGAAAGCCTAACTATTCCGAGTTCGCGAATGTTGTCTTCTGACATGGTGGTTCTTGAACCTGTTTATTGTGGGAGAAAAATGTTTTACACATCGCCAGCGAACTCATAATCGGTCTTCGCAAAGCCACTCCAAATATTTACATTATGTCTGTTAAACTATGTTAACATTAGGCTTTACATGTTGTTTACAGTTTGATGCTCAATGAAATAATTAATTATCATTTACAAACAAAAATTAAGCTTTATACTAATATCTTCGCAATTCAGAATCGTGTTTATTTGTTTGGAGTTCAAACGCTTGCGCATATTTGATGAGCAATCGGTTCGCTACAAATGCACATAATAAACTATGTATCATGCTATTAGTGCCAAACAAATATTATAGCGCAATACAGCATTCTGGGTCAAATTGTCGTTTATTGCATTGACGAAAACTACATATTGTGCACACTAAGTATTTTAGAAGAAGCTTCACTTGTGTTCATCAACAAATTCCTGTGAAAAAACATATGAGTCATGAAATTGTGTAATTTTATTTTTGATTGGTTTTTGATTGGTGAAACTAATGCGATATTTGTGCATTCGCACATGGTGAGTTCACGAATTCCAATAATTTATGGCATAATTACCAATCCAAAGCATCCACAACTAAAACATTAACAAATTGAAAGTTATTTTTCTACGATTGTACTCTGTGAAAATGTTAATCTTCAAGTCTAATTTCATTTCAGTTCGAATGGAGCGAACCAAACGATTATTTGATACTTTTCTATGGCCCTACATGCTTAGCCCCAAGAATGATTGCACTCTGGAAACCCGTACTCCGTCCCATCACGTCTCAAAATAATGCTATGACATTACTGTTTATCTCTAACGGAAACAACGAAAATGTTGGATTCCGTGCTACTTTCAACGAGTGTGAGTTGAAAAGTAAACTATTTCCAGTTTGATTTCGAATATATTGTGAGAAATCACAAATTAAATTCTTCAATCAAGTTTTTCAGTTTATTCCTGATCAATTGGCAAAATTCTCTCATCTGAATTGAAGAGAACTGCGTAACGTTTTCTCTCACGACCGTTTCTGGGTTCTCGGAATATTGAAAGACTTTCCCGAGTTGGGTAATCGTCATGACAAATATATCTGTTGATCTTGTATATGAATCTTCGGAGATCAAAAATAACCTTCCATTTATAGGACCAGCAAAATCTAGATGTACTAATTTACAAGTTCTGTCAGCTGGGAGTTAAGCTTACCATGAGTGATTGGGCGGTGCTTTAGTGCATCAGGATTTCTTTGAAACACTGAAAATGATGCAGCCGAAAATGAATAGACTTGTTGGCCATCACATATACTGTCTATTGACTTTTGAAATAAATTCAGATTCACCATGCAATCCAAACCCAACAAATAACGATTTATGAGTTCCGTTAACATGTTGACTACGTAGTGGTACATATATGTACTACGCTGTGTTCATGATTCACATAGTGGTACAAATATGTACCACTACGAAGATCTCATGTGTTCGAGGAAAACATCAATTGAGAATTTCGACGTTGTTATTTTCGCAATTACAGTGGAACCCGGGTACAACGAATCGCTGGGGAGAGAGTAAAATGTTCGTTATAAGCGGAGTTCGTTGTAAGCGAGTTGCGACACTGACAGTCCAATCTCACGTTTTCTGAAGTAGCTGGCGATACTCTTTTGTTTAAGTTTTGACTTCGCCACTGCCTCGATCTCTCTCTCCACAAATTCAAGTTCTCTTTCGACGTCTCTTCCTTTTATTCTAAAAAATCTTCTGCATCTTTCACAGACGGAGTGTCTGACTGAGTGATTGCAATTTGTCATGAGTCTGTGATTACCAATCACAGAGAATTCACGTGATTTCCTTGTGCGTGCGTGCGAGTCAGTTAGCACACTGTAGGCCAGGCTGACTGTGTCTCGCCAAGCTGTGTCAGTTCTTTTCTTAACGCACTGCAGGCCACTCTTGACGGAGCGTTGTGGGTTAAAAGCCAGACAAAGCGAGTTCGTTGTACGCATGTACTTTATTGAACAAACATAGCTGTCGGGAAAGTGTACGGTGTTCGTAATAAGCGGGATTCGTAACGAACAGTTCGTTGTACGCATGTTTCAAATAAGCTTGCAGATAGGGAATTTATTTGGGAAATCATGGTGTGTTCGTTATAAGCGGGAATTCGTTGTAAGCGAGTTCGTTGTACGTGGCTTCCACTGTATATCTATAGATAATTATCTGAAAAGGATAAAGTAATAAAAATATTAGGTTTATTATCAAATAATTACTCAAAATTATCGCATTATCACAAATTAAAAAAATAACTCTATTACACTTCATTTTGCAATTTTACATTATTGCATAGTGTTTGTTATGAGTTCAGCTTACTACATAACATTGGTTCTAAATAAATATTAATATATTATTATTATATATATTATTATACAATATTACTTATAGTTGAACATTTTTGCTTAGTCAAACCCTCAAAAAACTAGAGTAAATTGAAATATCAGTTTAAGAATTGAGATAAAATAAGCGCGTACGTGACAGAACGTGTACCACGATGTGGCACAGACAACTGGGTTACAGTCATAGACATAGTGGTACTGAAATAGACCACGGGAGAGTGTTATATATTTGGCCCACTATGTATGTCAGTAGACACATTGGCCGTACATGACAAAATGTAACACATTTGTCCCACGGGTTTTATCATGCGTACATAACTTGGCATTGTCGCTGGTGAAAGTCCGGCGATTTTGCATACGTAGTCAACGTGTTAAGAACCAATTGGGTTAGATCGTTTTGTTTTGAAACGTTACCTGACAATGATGTTCGCCTTTCAGTTTAAAGCTGAGACCCGATACATCATCAACTGTCTAAGTAAGTAAAAACATAGGCCGATCATCATTTTTAGGAGTCACTGTCAATCTTGAAAGTTGCTATAACTGACTTGATCTGTTTAGTGTTTCAAGTGACCTTTTATGGGTATCTTTTCTATTTAGGTTGTATTATCTTGAATTCCCGCATTTTGATTCCATGTGGCCTCTCCTGTTGAAAAAATAGTTATTTTAAAGTAGAGAACCGAGAGAAATGCAATTGCCCGCAAAGCCAACAAGCTGATTGTGGTCTTTCATTTGTATTCCTCCCCTACAGGGCCTGTCTCGGCCTTGTTCGATTGACCGCATAAATGAGAATATGATCATTTTTGCTTGAGGTTTGCTGGATCAATGATGTGTCATGTTTCAAATTAACTATTCCTTGCCACTCAATCGTACATTTTTGTCATGTTATTTTGGGACCAGGTTTGTCTGTCTAGTTCCTCAATTGTCTAATCCCAACTAATTTCTTGCGGTCAGGTCCTACTGTCACAAACGCCAAAACATGAAGCCACTATTCAACGGTGACGTGAACCATTTTATTAGAAGTGTAACAACATATTTATATTTTTACGAGACCCAAAAATATGACTGTTGTTCAGATGGTGTTCGTCGAGCTTGAGTAGTTATTGTTGGACGTTTCGTCATCAAGCTAGATGACATCATCAGCAGAAGTTCTTTCGAAGTGGTTGTCTAAATCTTTAACCGATTGCAGTCACAAAACATCCCAGCCTCAACCTCTTTGTTTGTATCCTTCTTTGGCCATAGAACAAGGGTCTTAGGCTAGATAGCCAAATTTGGGTTGCCTTCGGCTTGGCGAACTAGCTTGCTGCGTTGATCGCCTAAATGATTGATTAGATGATCAATCGCGAGTTGAACTGGGCTGTCTGCACGAATGTTGGAACACAGATATCGAATTCGAGTGAAACATCTCAATTCAAGTGGCTATCAATCATAATTTATTTAATCAGTTCTAGCAAAACCCGTTCTGACATATTTGATTACATAGATAAAGTTAGGTAATAAGTGATTAGGCGGAAAGTGCGAAAACGCATATAGAAATTCTCCATATTTTGGCGCTAGAAATAAAAAATAGTATTTTGTGATCAACAATGTGAATGGGGTTTATAAATCCACAATCTTGCGCCTGATTTAGCAGCTAATAAATACTACCCTGTATGAACCGTTGTGTGCACGCGGGTTGCGAATGTGGCCAAACTGAGAGCAAACATTTGATCACTCTTGCCTAGAAAATTAATAAATTGAGGAATTACACACTATGCATATTATTTAATGAATGAAAATTGATTTCGCTTGCCTATCTTGACAATCTCGGTGTAGAACAATGATTGGTTCACTTAAGGTTGGTCATGTAAATTCAATTTAAAATGAGAGCTCAATTGGCAAAGACACGTTTGATTTGACGACGAGTCTGTGTCGAAAGCAAAATGGTAACAATTCTACTTTAAGCGATTCGCCGCAAAGTTCTTATTATGAAAACCTGAGTTGTGATATAGTGTTTGGTCGTCTCAAGCAATTTACCGGATAATCGTACACGTGAGACAAATCTGGATGGATTGAAACCATATGTCTTTGGATCTTTACATCCATAGTTTGTGTAAGAACCTTCTTACAGTTAATCTCATTGAATATTGCAAAGATGTGCTAATATACACAATCATCATACACACTAATAACGATTAAATTCCGATTTCAGATTCTTAAACATTTTCAAATTATTATTGCATCTGTTCCTCTGATATGCTGAAATTTAATTAGTTTACATTTACCAAACATGCTCGCGTCTTCGCTTCATATTTCTTTTGAGTTCATCATTCAATGGCTGGTTCCGACCTGATGTTTTTTTGGAAAATCATAAAAAAATAATATGGTTACTTGTATAAAATATCAAAATATTGTTGAAAATCACTGCAGCTTAAGTTTAAACTACGTGGTCTATTCTGGAAGAAAAATGTGAAAGGTTCTTCGGAAAATAATGTTTATGCACTATTCTTTCAGTAAAATCATCATTTATCCTCATTCTCTTTGTGCAGACTTCGCATTTTGAACCTACGATTTCCTTGCATACGCTTAATTAATCATACATACCCTACTATATATGAAAATGCAATCTGATTTATTTACTGTCGTTAAATTTGTACTTCATTAATCTTTCAAATTCCCTACGCAAAGACCACACAGATTGATTAAAAGAATTTGCTGTGCCAGGGCACTCACATTTTGCTGGATAAGTTGAATCCATGTTCAGGGTGTTCACATTCCTTTATTTGGGAGCAACGTTTCTGTGCTCTTCAAATGAAGATACTTATATAACAGTGGCAAAACTCATTACTGCTATCTGAGAAGCAAGATTATTCTTTGCTCCACACACGCCACACTATTGCACGATTTATTTTGTTATTCATATGACCGTAGTGTTGATTTACTATAAATAACGTGTTGTGTATTTATCGATTTCGGCAGACAATGGCCCATCTCATATACCGATTTCTGATCCATTGCTGAAGGGTTTGCTTGGTGAGTTGAAAATGTTGTAGTAGTGATTCAGGTCACAGGTCTGCATTTGATTTCAAAAATGGTCATAAACTGGGACTTTTGGTGGAGTTTACTACGATCAACGTCTAGTACTTATGAAACGACTGTTGAGTTACTCACTCAAATCTCTATTTATTCTTTTGCATATTGATTAGAATGTGACAAAATTTAACATTCGATTTTGGTTCACAGAATAGATATGCTATCCCCGACCGAACAGATTGGTCGCTATTCTGCTATTTGCAATGTATGCAGTTCGGTGTTTTACATTCTATATTTATCGTCATCAGCTTTAGTTACATTATGCAACCCAAACTTTAGTTGTTGTAGAGCTTTATCGAGAACTGTAGAATTCAATGTTCGATATAAATCAAAATTTGTTTCCTAATAGAAAGGCGTAGATTAATTTGATGCATTGTACACGTGTTTACACGAATCACCGTTATACAATAAGTTATGTGTTGCACATGTACTCACATAAATACTCCCATATTTCCAGAGTCCTCTTTAGTGGAGTCAATCTAAACATTACGTATCTAACAATAAAGATTGACAAATGATAAAATCATTTTTTATTAATGTAAGTCGCTTACGGTAGGTTATTGCCTAATTGAAAGACGCTGATTACTGGCGCAGTGTAATGGTTTAAGTTAATAGTGCCGATTTTGATTGTAAAAAACTGATATTCATATAGTCGATGTCTTTCGATAGACGAATTATATTTCTAAAACTACCTTTTGAGTAACCACTGAGTATATATCATCCACACACATCATTTTTTATTGAATTCATCGGCTGACGGATAATCAGTCTATGCAGCTCTTCGTTGAGAATACAACCATTTCGGATATTTTGTCAAATTTTCGTTAGAGTTCACAAAATAACGTCTGAGAGACATGACCCAGCATTTTGTGATAAGATACACCTTCCAATGAATAAATACCTTTAACAAATACAAGCGATCGAATTTACTGCTCAGCCAGATAAAATTCACATTCATTTCACACTTTTTAGAAAAGTGCGGTGAAGATCAACTGTTTGGCAGAGGGATCCTTAAAATTCCAATGAGTTTGTTAGAAAGAAAATTATGTATATGGAAAATATCTGTTTTACCCTGGGAAAAAGTTGCAATTCGTATAGTTTTACACCAAGTGAGTTGGAAGAAAATATAAAAAATATAAAATATATAATAATAATAAATATAAATATATAAAAAAAATATAATTCCAGATAAATCAGTTTCTTCTAACCGAGTTTTAAATTAGTACAATTGAGTTTTTTTGTTAAATTGAAACAAATCGAAATATAAAGTGGGTTATATTTGTATAACAAAATTACAAAGCTCAGGTAGGTAAAATATAAAGTTAACGTATGGATAGTCTGCAATTGGTGTATAAATATTTTTTATAATTGATATTAAAATCGAAGATCCGCAGGACCGTGTCTATAGCAGTAGTTCCCAACTTGTTAATTGCTTGCATCCTTGAAAATGTTTATTAAACTCCCGCATTCTTTATAGATCACTGCACATAATACGCTGAAATATTGTCAATGAATGAGTACTGAATGGCAAAAATTAATGAAAGAAAAAAACTGGAAAAGAATCTCCCACCCTATGGAATATTTTATAGCATAAATGGTTGGGAAACCTTGGTCCATAGCATTCCAAGATGTGTTGATATTCGTTACTTGCAAATATAAGCATTTCAGTCAAAGTGGGGAATAAGATAATTATATGATTGTTATGCATATTCACGCCCGAAAATCGCCAACTAACAATGACATTTTGAATAGTTTGATTTATTTTATGTGAAGCAAAGGCATTCTTAAACAAATCAGGACAATTTGTTTTAACTAGGATAACAAAAGTACCATAATATAAACGCTGCATTCTTTGAAAATAATAAAGTTGGTGCACTTCGCAACAGTATTGATCATATCTATCAATTGAAATTTGCGATTTTGCGCCGACACTAGTACCTGATTTCGATCTGTTTTACTAAGCAGTGAACTTTAATCATGATGATAATAATATGGATGGCAAGGTTTTATAATTATCGTTTTAATGATAGAAACGAAATCAAACTGTGTCCTTTTGTCATTTTCTATGGTTTTTATACGCTATATTTTCTTTGATTTATGTGAAAGGCTGCAGGTGTAGACGCAATGTGTTTTATTTAAAGATGTGTAATGATGTTTTACTCAATCACAGGCAGAATATATATATATATATATGCAATGGAATACTTGAACAAAATGATGAAATTAGAAAATCTCACGTTACACTTCATACGACCTATTTTATGATGTTCGCGCTCGCCAGATATGTAATAACGTGACGCGAACAATGCTAGTTTACTTTTTACTACTTTAACATAAAATCATGGACAGTTCTATAAGATATTTCATTCAATGTTAAGTGCTAAATCACCAATTGTCTTTTTCGCAAAATTTTGTTTAACAGTCGATGGCAATTGGCAATGAATTATTTGTCCTGGACGGCGGAGACTGCACAGCTTCTAAAATATTTCACAAGAGATCCAATGAGGTTTCGCACGACAACCGTCTACTCTCTTCCACACATGAGCTGATCGTAGTTTTCAAAAGTGTGCCATCTAAATCGCTTTTTGGTGGATTTTCCATCACATACGGTGAAGGTTCGTCAGAAAATCGTTGCTTGGCGCATTCAATAAAAGTTTAATCTGTATCGTATAATACATTGAAATTGTTATAAATGTTGAGACAATAAAAACTCCTATCGTATTGAAACTAAGAATAATATTAATAGAAATAATAAGATCAAAATATTGAATGAATATAAAAGAATTCTCACATTATCATAGTGATGCACATCAAATAACTTGATAATGAGAATACTTTTCAATAACAATTTAAGGTTAGACCATCATAAAATTGGTTAATCTAGATAAATGATTGATTTTAAATTATTTGTTTAAACGTACACATCTCAAAATTACAACATGATTTATAGCGTACATGAGAAAATTCAGATATATTTGACAAAATTTATGTTTTGAGTTACCAGCATGATGCTACTGCGATTTATGTATAGCAATTTCATTCGCGCTAATGTATTCGGAGCTCACGTCCTGACAAAGGCATTCATTGGTTGCTTATACGAATTATTTGTCATTTTACAATATGTATTCTAATAAATGATTTTATCAATCATATATAAATATAGGATTAGTTCGATGACCCCTTATTCTTTTATAAATTTGTTCAATATAATTTTATCAGCAATCTAGTTTATAGGTTAATATTAATTTATGTGCGTAATATGGCTAAATATAGCGAAATCGCTTGCATGAATAGACTGTTGTACTCAAATTAACATTGATTATGTTTTAGCTGGGATGCATGGCAGTCATGACAGAATTTGTGAGTGAAATATCAATTCAATCTGTTGCTGTACTTCTTATTGAGAACATTCGCATTCTGTGAAACAAACAGAAAAAAATTGTTGATTCACTTCATGGGATTCACAGCTTCAACTTGGCAACAATTAGGTCTTGCTTCTGAAGCCTTCCCTTTGATATATATATATATATATATATATATATATATATATATATATATATATATTCATATATAAATTCACCTTTTTAATGAAAAGTCAAACTTTGATCATATCCTTCGCTACAAACTGACTGTTTGCTGTCATCATGACAAGAGTGTGAGATTTGGTTCATTTGGTTTGAAACACTCGAAAATCGCATATTCCTATCGAATAACAAGTCACATTCCAAGATCGCCAAATCGTTGAAGCATCGAAACATCACATTTCCGTCAAGCTTTTGTTCAAATGCAAGGTAATATATATATATATATATTTAATTGATGCTATGATTTAAATTTTCGATTGGCTGATATTTTGAACTATTTTGGATTATATGGAACAAAAAGCACAAACTTAACGCATGTCTATCAATGTAGCTTTGAAATGATTTCTTAGACATTGAATGAAAAATGCTTTACGATAATATATTGCTTTGTACATGAAAATTTTGAAGACTACATAACATCGAATTCTATTCGTATGATAAATCTGTTTTTTTGCTATAGTCTTTTGCGTGTATTTATTCAAGCTTTGTACTTTGTGTAAACTTTATTTTCCATTATTAGCAGATGAACGTCCTATAACAACATAGTTGATCAACTACATGACATGCATTAGTGATTTAGCGTTAATCCATATTTTTCTTGATTATTTCGAGGCTAACAATATTTTTTGTAATATTAACTAAATTGCAATTTTCAGGAATTTAACATCAAATCATTATCTTTCATTAAGATTGATAATTAATCCCATTTGAATATTAATTTAGATTCTTGATATTTTTAGCTCCACTTAGCAATAACGAGCCCGCCGTTGAAACGTATACCACAGGTGAGAATTTTAATAAATTTGCTCTTGGTCTAAATCGTAAAAACCGTAAAATGTCTAGCATACAACACCTGTTTTCACATGGATGTATACTGCTATACAAGATTATTAGCTCCGTAGAGATTCGACAGAATAAACTTACCAAACGGACGTGCTATCATGAAGAACCTCAGTGCTACGCAGCTAACACCGTGCTAAATTGAGTTGCCACCGGTAGTCAGCTGCATGCGAGTACACGCTGGAGTCTAACTGCTATTGCTATTTTCCTTTCCCTTAACTGTCTAGGCCTGAGCAACCTGACAATATCTTAGTCCACGTGAAGTCTTTGACTGTGCGACACTTTTCCTGGATCAGGCTTGTGATTTCATACATACGTAACGATTAACGCCGAGGGCTTCTTGTCAGTGTGACAACCGATTGTCAGCCCTAATCCTCAACCGCTTTCATCAAACATGAAAATAACGCCATCAAATTCCATCTCTTCAATATCCAGATTCTTTTTTCAAGCGTTTATGTGTTCATGAATTGATGTGCGATATAGCCGGTTGTATACTTACTGATTTCAAATTTTTATTATGTATATATATATATATATCGACATTCCCCAATCACACTTTATATATGTATGACTTGCTGCTCGATATCAACGTTGTCCGAGAAGTGTGAACACGATAATCGAAGCAATTTTGGAGGGTGATAACGCGTTTTTCAGTATCCATCCGCAATAAGCTTAATCCAAAATAAATATCTTGTCACATGAATGTAGAGCACTCAGCTTTCATTCATTTGACTTATATGTGAGTAGTAGAGTTTTCTCGACCAGACACTAAAGCATTTGCTACGCACGCTTTACATTTACTTTAAGCGTCCTGCTAATGGTAGGATTGTAGTTGCGCCGATGAACATTATTTACGTCGGACAATATGAAATTTGCCGGCAATAAATGTAATTTTCTTAGTGTCTGGAGAAATGCTATCTGCACAACGGGAAGATTTATACATGTGTGTGTATTGATATAATGTTCAAGATGCAATTATTCGCACCATATCAGCACCTTTATTCAAAATACAAATAGAAAGCACTAAAATTATTCCTAAATTTTCATGAAACTAAAATGCTAGTGAATAGGTAGATCTTTTCAATCAAATGTATATTTTGTGGAAAGAACCGTTACTGTTTAATTCAACATTTTATTTTAGTGTGATATTTCTATTAACTTAGAATTAAAGTGAAAGATAACTTTTTCGCTATAAAATTCAAGCTTCACTATACACACTTAAGATCAGTGAGAAATGAACGTGGTCTTTGATGAACAACAAGCATTAATCAGCAAACAGTTTCATCTGATATCGTATTATTTAGTCTAGTCAATTTTCATTTTTCCCGAGTTTATAATTGAGTACAAATGATTTTCTGAATGCGTACGTCCGTTTTCAATATTTTGATAGCAAGTGCCTCGGCGTTTCTCAAAACGACCGTTTAATCTGTTTGAAACGATACGTGCCAGAATAAAGAGCGAACGGTGTCGAGTTGATCAGGATCGAACAACTCATGTTGTGTATCAACTTTTGTGTAATCGACTTGAGTGATATTCATACAATCCCTTTTTCTGCAACTGCGAATCACATGAAAAGATGAATGTGAAAAGGCATTTTGTATCCTGACGAGATTGCAGGTATTTATAGTAAGATTACCAATTTGTTGATGAAAGATGATCGCACATATCCAGAGTTATTTACTTTTGCTTTCGGTTAAGGTATTCACCAGGATCATCGCCTTTAATATTAAGATAAAGGCCTTTCGGGCTATATTTTATATGCTCTTATATTCTCCCATGTTCGATTACAGAATAGATATTATTTTTATTATTATTACTGCTTAGCAATGTAATTTTAATTATTTAATTTTAATTTAAACTCCTTATGAATGGTCTCTCAAATTCTCAGCCGTAACCCCGAAGATTTGCCATAAAAGTTACGTTACCAAGTCTGAAGACGCTACCATGAATCCTCATTACCCTCGACCATATGGGCAAAATCACTTTTGTAACATTGAGCTGAACACTGAGAATTCACAGCAGCTCAAACTAGAAATGGATTGGATCCAGGTATGGGTTGGATTTATTACTAATATATTATCATCTTTTCTTTTGAAAACATCTCAAACATTATATGTATATATATATATATATATATATATATATATAAATTTGCTAAGTAGTCAGCATTCACGTTATTTTTAGATTATATTCCAATTAAATCTTAAAAATCAGCCGGGGAATAAAGTTTTAGGTAATTGACATTCAAAACATTTTTGATGGGACACAAATCCGAGTGGAAATCGTGTCTTTAAAAATTTGAGCAAAATTGATTATCAGTAAATTGTGTAAATGAGTACTTACTTTACACCCTAGAATTTAAAAAAAACTTAGATATTAATTAATTAGCTATTAATTATTAATATTAATTCAACAATCAGCAAACAAAATTCTTTTATTTCAACGCCGTTAAGTGAGATTTATTGAATAATTCCAAACTATTTTTATCGTGTAACACATTGTATCGCAAATTGCTGGCGTGATGATATACCGAGGAATCTTTACTTCATTTTAGACGAACAATCATCTGACCGACTTTCTTCTTCTGTTTGACGGGCCAAGTTGTCTTTCGAACCGTATCGCGCGAATAAATGTTTTGGAATCTGGTGCCTATTTTAGCTCAAGCAACACAATGACCATGCTATTTGTATCCGGAGAACAAGGTGGAAATGGACGGTTTGTTGCGAAATTCTCCGCAGGTGCATCTCGTTACCGCTTGATCATGCATTTGAATTTAAGTGAAACATTGAAATTCCATAGTTGAGCAATTACGGAATTGAATCGATTAATAGTTTTTGTATATATTGATAAGCATTGGATAAGCCAAAAAGAAAAATCAGGAGTGCTAGCTTTAAAATATTTTTCCAACATGATGACGCGCGTTCCCAAAAACATTTATGACAACCGACCTTTCTATCAACCTGAAACATTTATTTACAAATATAAAATATATACGAAAAGTAATAATAAACTTTTGTTATAGTAAATTTAATAGCAAAGCACCAAAAATTCCGTTTGTGTGTGAAACATTATGTTCCAGGCGAAAGTTCCGTGGTTCAAATATCGGCCCCTGACAAATTGGGGTTATTATTTGAAAACGTACTCCTAGTATCAGCTGACAATTGGCTGAAAAATTGTTTATTTATAAAACGTTTTGTGGCTGTAAGTTTTGTGGGATACATTTTGCACGTAAACACTTCAATAACCCCCTCATCAATTTTACACATGTGGATAAATCCATGGGCTTGAAACAAATATCCATATTTGCAAAGCATGCTGATTGCGATTGTACAGTCTTTACTTGATGACTGAAAATTACAATTTCGTATTCTCGTGAACTTCCAACCTACAACGCGACCTTAAGCTGTCTACAGTCTGCAGGTAAGAACAGCACTATCAGTATAGGAAACCCAGAAATCAGTTGCAAACAAAATTGCAGATTTGAAGCTCCTTTGGATGAGATTGCAGTAAACACCCCGTTGAATAACATGTGCCACATACAGACAGTTTAAGTTGAACACATTGGTTCGAAATAGCTATCCCTATTTTTATGTATTTCCATCATACGCCCAATTTTTAAATTCTTTGTAATGAGACAGAAGTATGTTTCATTTATATTGTTACCATTGGCATTTGATAGAGAGAGAATATAAGCCTTTAAAGGATAATTACACAAGAAATCTTCAACTTAACTTGTCTAATTTACATTATTATTATTTATTTTATTATTAACAGTGCCTCACGAAATGGCTAGGACTGGTAAGTATGAACTCGATTGCAATATTTCTACGGTTGCTTGCTACGAATAATTTTAAAAATAGTAACATTAAACGAGCCGACCATTTATATTTTTAACTCATTTTCACGGATGAAATAGAACATAAATCATCCATTATGTGTGGCATTTTCTAGTAAATATACCCACGAATTTCAGTAGATTATATTTTCTCACCAAAATGTTTTGAAACATAAAACCTAGACTTTAGACTTGTTCTCCGAATGGTGTTGATATTTCGTGCAAAGTGGACAGTTAATTAAAGTTATACTTGAATGCCACTCATGCATAGAGTTCGTACAACGAACCAGGATGTTCAAACACAGAATCACGTAGTGATTCGTGGTCAAGCACTCAAGGCGCTTATGGATGACCAAAGTGATGTGTTGCTCACATCCTCCGCACTTACACACCAATACCGCTTTCTGGCTGCTTGCCGTAATCAGGTGGAGAAAATTAGATTAGTAGTAGTTTTGGACTTTAAGGATTTTCAAAAGAGTTGTAAAATGGGTTTAAATAAATGGTGTCATCCATAAGCGCCTTGAGTGCTTGACCACGAATCACTATGTGAATTCTCCGTTTCAACACAGTGGTTCGTTGTACGAACCCTATGCAACAGTGGCATACAAGTTTAACCTTGTGTACGATTTATCCACTGTTTCAAGTCTCACTGAACCTAATCTTACTGTCTCCACCTGATGACGGCAAAAAGCCAGAAACCTGTAGAGTAGTATAATTTCGCAGGATGTGAGCAACACCACTTTGGACAGTTAATTGTTTGTCAGGCAAACTTCAAAGAACACGAACCAAATAACAACACACACCATCCAATCGAATCCAGCGTAAAAGCTATTCCTAGTTAAGATTACATGAGTGGAAAATGAACAATAAAATTCAAATATTCGTTTACAGGTTCGCGTTCAGAAATACACATCGGTGTATCCTTGACAGATATTCAAATATATAACGTCGTCAAAATTTCATTAAAATAAGCACTATTGTGAAATGTTTTTCAAGACGTAACTGTGTTTATTGGGAACTCGGCTACCAACATATATGCGGTTGTTGTCTTGTAAATTCATGAACGTCCATTATGTGGGTTAAACACAAAATCTCAAATCCGAGAACAAATTGGCGAGCTACGGTATGTATGCCGTATGTGAATGGATATTTGAAGATAAATGTACCTCCTGGGTTGATTCGAATAACCTAGTGGAACAGTAGAGATTTTCGTTCAGGTATTACTGCACATCAAATTTGGTCTCTCTTCAAACTGCTTTAATGATTGTTTTTACAGAATTGTAATGATTGCTCAGGTGTGTAAATCGGATAAACTGCCAGGAAATTCTTACAAAGATAGCAGTTAAAATAACATGGCATGAAGAGACTCCACAAGATGAGAGAGAATATTAGCCATTAAGCACTGACTCAGAACAGCTTAAAATATGCTGGCCACTGGCCACAGACTTTATAAATATAGACTCGCTGTGGCGCAGGAATGAGCCTTATTTTGTTCACATGCACGCATATGCTGTTGGCATAATTAAGCCTTGACCACGCGCTATTGACAAAATAGGAATTGAAATCTACGAATAATGAATGAATAATGTTAATAAAGTTTGATATTCTGCAAAATATTTACCTAAATTTTTCAAATCAATTCAGGTAAATTTAAAAAATCCTTTTGCGTGCGTACATTTTTGAACTGCTCGAACTGAATGCATCCAAATTTATTTACACTTGTGACACGTTTATCCGTGCAAATGAAAGCCACTCGGTTAATTGAAGGTCGTGCGCTGTAAATAGGAAGATTTATCGTCTACACCATTTGACTTTATTGGTTAGATATAATCCCTTTAGTGACCAATGGTACGAATTTTCCAAGTTTCACTTCCGTAGAGTACAGCATTTAGTAGAGTCACGGCGTGAGTCTTAATGGAGTGGATGTGATAAGACAAGATGCGAAAAGTAATAAGTAAAGATTTCACTTAGAGGCAGCGCAATTGAAAAGGCTGGGGTGAATGCGGTAAAGAAAGTCTATGTAGCGGATATCTCACACAATCTGGCATTTGGTTCTGGAGCGTAGTAGGTTAAACTTGTATAACCCCTAATGTGAACGAAGTATTTCGCAAGCAGTCGGTCCACGGACGATTTTCGCACTTAAACACAAAATAAGAAATTAAGTGATTAACGCAACATGTTGAGGTGTGATCAATTTGACTTGATCTCGCATGTCTAACTTGAATAACCTAGGATTGCTCAGGATATTGTCAGTTATATCTGAACCCTTTACGTACTAGCACCTTTGGTTTGACGCATCTTCTGTGTCTTAGAGGCGAAATGTTACAAAAATTGCTCTAACTGCTTCATTGTAAACTTTATTTTAGAATCGAACCTGTATGCCGCTGTTTATTCACATGCTTCCGGACAAATATAGATTGAATAAAACCCAGCGTAAAGCTTGATTCACAGCACAGCGAATGAAAATATCGAGCGAGCACTTATCATCTATCTATTCTAGTAACAGTTCAATTTTCCCACACACGCCTGTAATTTTTTAACTATTACTGACCATTCAATGCCTAGATACTCTACTTATATTTGATGACCACGTAATCTTACTTAAATTGTTAGAACCAAATTGAAGATGTGGACAGATGAATTAACTGGTATAATTTACTCCTATCTCAATGTGCCTTTCGCCGACGATGGTCACACGTATATATGATGTTCCCCTCAACGCAACATAATGAATAGATTCTGGACTAGCTTATGTATTGATAGACTGGTTTCATTGATTTAGCAATGACATTTGACTACGTAATCAGTGATGGTGTTTTCCAAATGGTTGATCTTATAGTCTGTCCTTGACTGCTTGGTACCTTTCTTATTTGCGAAATCCTGGGGGATGATATTTACATAAAATTCAAAATTCAAACAAATGCAAAACTTTAGTCTATTTGGCTTTTTTATTTTATTTGTCAGCAATTTATGTCCAGTTTAATATTGAAACATTTACTCTACTGCTCTGATTTTCCTCCATGACTGCACAAACTCGTTATTTCGTTTCACTCATGCATGCTCAGTCCATTTTAACGGTTTCGATTCAGAAGCCTTTGAAATTCACCGAGGCGTCAAACACGGGTGTGTTCTTGCTCCTACACTGTTCGGCATTTTCTTTGCTCTGCTTCTGAATAACGCTTTCAGGACGAGGACAGAAGGTATTTACCTACCTAAGTGATGGGAAGCTTTTCAACCTGAACCGGTTGAGAGCACAAACACAGGCACGAAATGGGATAATCAGTGACCTGCTGTTTGCCGACAATGTAGCATGAGCGAAATCAAAGTACTTGGTCAAGGGACTGTATCGCCTCCAATCATCACTGTTGGAAACTGTCAGATTGAACCAGTACATCATTTCACATATCTTGATCCAACCATTGCGGATATCCTCTCGCTAGACACGGAGATTGATAAGCGGATTGGCTGAGATGCTGTCAACCTCGACCGAAGGAGGCCAACAACAACAACTCTAATGAGTGATGCAAACAATGAAATCAGTAGCGTTTATCGTTTCCAATAAACATGATCAGACTCTTCATTACAATAGTGGCCGCTCCCTTATATGGCTGAGATTCCGTTTTTAGCTATTTTATTGCAACATGATTTGATATAAATCTCGAGGTGTTTTCGCAGTTATTAAGTATTTTGAATTATGATTTGTCGACATACGAATCAGCGCCATTTATAATACTTGCCTTCCATGTTTAACGTCCGAGGATTAAAATCGATTTACTTCACGATTTTTCAACAGAAAAATTATCTTCAAACAGAAAATCTCAATTTTTGTGTGAGTTAGTTTTCCAGACTTTGCGAATACGTTTCAATCTAAAGCATATAACTTATTTGAATCGATCCCCTCAGTTGAAACAATGGAATCGCCTTTTATCAAATAATGCAAAACTTTTAAAGAATAATATCATTGCAACTTTTTGGGGTTGAACTCTTTGCTTTTGGAGTAGTAATAAATGGCGTTAATTAGTTTCGAATTATTTTTTCTATTTGGAAAAATTGTTTTTCCGGGATACATGCAAATGATTCCTTTAAATACGCAACAAATTAATGTGCAGTTTACATCAATTAAATTGCAAAAATTTGTCTCAAGCATTCGAAATATTATTGTATAGTTATACGGTACGTTCGATTGTTCAAACTGAAAATAAAATGACTGTCTTCATTTGTAGATGCAAAACAGCCCGAAAGCGTGTTGATACCAGCACATTATGCAGAACTTTACAGTCTCTCCAGGAATCAGTCTGTAATACACGGTGTTGTATAACACTAAGAAAACCTAAGCTAAAGGATAATATTGAAACAATATAATACATCACACTGGATCCATCACAATATTCCAATATCTGTACACGCAGAGATTCAAACACATTTGCCTGACATGTACAATTTGGTTGAATTTAATAACACCAACAAGTTTCTATTTTGCTCATCCAATTGCTGGTCAACATAGCTTCGTTGTTTGTTTACTTGTTGGCTTGCTTTATTTAATTTACCTGGTGTTCCTACCACAGGTCGCGGAATATGTTTTCCATATAAAGACCTAGACGAAACCATTCTATACAACTCATCTGGCAAAATCTTGTAAGAAAATAGCAGTCTTCTGATAGGTCTGACATACAAAATGTACCAGATTTTTGCTCCTTGAAATGTATTTGAACTGTTTTATAGAAAAGCAATATATTTAGTGACCGTTTTATATGTTTAGTGATCCCATTTGCAAATGAATCGTAGGTTTAAACATGTTTTAACACGTTGTTACGTAAACGATTTTGAGAATCTCCTCTTATGTTGACCTCAGTATTTTTGCTTCAATAACAAGTGACAAAAAGGAAACACATTTTATTTATATCAATCACATTATTTATCTATAGACGCAAATAAAATCGATAAATATAGGCTTCACTGGTTTCAAAATTTATCTGTTTGGTAACGTGTTTGACAACTGTGTATGATTGTCTCAATTGTTGCTGACATCAAAGACCAACAAAATATATTTGCTGCGTGAAATCCGGTTCAAGATATTCCTTGGTGTCTTTAATTCACTCAGTTTAACCTGATGGCGGTGATGTTACACAAGAGTGGGTGCTATGAACACGTGAAAATCTGGTCATTTTTGATAGAAATCACATTTTTAACGCATGATTCCATTATTTGTTTACCTGATTTCTGATAGATAATTGTGGACAGAATCTGAAAAAAGACAAAGATACTATTGAAACTCCGACACATCCAACAGAAACACTTTTATGCATTTGGAACATCAAAGCGCCGACAGGGCTCAAAATATCCCATAATATTACTTCAAAATTTGTGAGTTAAATTGGCACACATTCTGCTCATTATTTCACAATTGTATATTTCGCAATTATCTGGTTTATTGAATACGGGAAAAGCGATTCTGCTAAAAGAAAGCGACATCCGCGAGTTATAAACTCAGCTAATGATTGAAATATTTTTTTCAAAATAAATAATGTAAAAAATTCAAAATTTAAATGCATCAGTGTTATCGAAACAATTCGATATGGCTGACGCTGGGCCGTTTACATATTCTTAAGCTTTTCAAGTCAAAATCAACTTAACCCAAAAGAAAAAGGTTCATCGACCGATTGAAAGAAATTTACAATATTCTGTGTCGGAAAACATTTTCATTACAGAGCGACGAGCGGTGAGTCAGAGCGACATAATCTTAAATAGATAGTACATATTGAGATGCAATTTCAGCTCGTGATCCAATTGCTGTGGGCATATTTTAAAAAACTTAGGTCCGTCAACCCCTATGTCATTGTACACAGTCCTCTCGAGATCAATTTCATTACGACTAAAATAGCGTTGGCTATCGTTTTTGAAAGGAAAGCTTACGTTAGACAAAGTGTGTCAAACATTGATAACACCCAGATAATCATCACATCAGCGGTTTAGTGGCAACATTTCCACTTTTCGACATGACGATGTTCAGACAAACGATAAACATTATGGGCTCATCGCGTGTATGACCACTCCCGTTGTTACATAGCCATTAATTTTAAAATATAGAATCTACGAGTTGCATATATATGCAAATGATTAGTGTTGAACTAACAAACATAATCTACTATTCAAGTTTCAAGAAATAATTTCAGATGATCTGGTTGCAGTTTTTCGACACCTGGCTTCAAATCAAACTGACTGAGCTGAGCTATCTTTTTCAAAGATAGTAACACTGCTGTTTTGCAATCGCTTAGTATCACCTTGTATGCCTGATTTCTACTTCAATAAAAGTTGAAATTAGTGTCACGAAATCGAAAATCCCCTGCTCGGCATTCATGATACGATGGGTATTTCAACTAGAATGGTCAATAGAGTTGACTTTACGATCTGAGCTAGTTGCCGTTGAATATCAGCGCCCTAAATTATTAATCAATCAGTCCATATATTGCTCGAAAGTTGGAATAACATAGGCGAGCCGTTAATTTGCTTAAGAGCCGGACCTGAGGGACTTGATTCTCCAATTAGTGTATTCAAAAAGACAACACTATCTGCATTTGTTTGAAAGTAAATTCAAGGATTCCATTCAGCAAGTACACAACCATTTTCACAAGCCGACATGCAGACGGACCCTTGATCAACCGTTATCTGTTCAACTTGATGTAACTTCTTAATCAACCGCGGCAGATTAACCATGCAGTGTGTCACGACCGCAGTGTTCAACGACTGGGCGACCATGCATTCTTACATAAAATAGAATATCATATATTAACTAATAATCTCTTAGGATTTACTTATTGAAAAATTTGCATGTGCGATTCGTTGTTCATATTACAGTACATTCCTATGTTATTTGATGCGAAAGTTGACGAGATTCCCAGATTTATAGCAAGCGATTGTGACTGTAGGTACCTATTTCTAATCTATAGTAGAACAATTAATTGGTTAGGTAAAAATTATAAACATGAGCGCAAGGCCTGGAAGCAAATTAAAACACAAAAATTTTAAGCAAGGATCACATTATCTAATAGTGGCGCTTAGTTGCGAAAATGGAAAAAGCATAATCATATCTACGATATATGAAATGAGGTTTTTAAGGTTAACTTAGGGGTCATATCCATACAAAACAACACAACAACATATATAGTTTGTTTTATTATTCCAAAAACCTAACGCTGTACAATATTCAACTCACTTGATTCAATCCTAACTGTTGTATGCATAATTGAGTTTTACTGATATTTAGTTTCATTAAGTTAAGTGACGGTTAACGAATATACGTTTGGATTAGAAGTTCCTTAATTAAACGCGGGGTTCTCTGATTGAAACGCTTACAAATGCGGATATTTCTAAACCAAAATATGTTTCACTGGTTTTAATCGGCAGCCAGATCAGATTGGCTAGAATAAAAATATTCAAGTTTCTAGAACAGGTTTTTATGGAACCAATTTGGCTGATGTTCAGACCTTCGTTTATGTTATTTTTTCTTCTGTTGATCATATATATATATATATATATATATATATATACTACGAATAAAGCTACATACCCATACGTCACAATCTTCATGTGAACGGAATGGCATATATTAGCGGGTGAATTTGAAAATGCACATCACCTTTTCTTGACGAGGTACTCTATTTTTAGGCTGTTGAAGAAATGCTAACCCTGTTTGGATGTTATAGCTATACAAGTCTCTATTATATTTCAAATGTTCATCGACATTGTAACCATAATTATTCCTAAATATTTCACAATTAGCCTCTGCGCAACCGACCGAATACTTGGATAAGGATACTAGATGGATCAAGTTGTGATGCAAGAGAAATTTTATTTCAAACAGCGATAAATCCAATCGACGTTCATTCGATTAAAACCAGTGGATCATCTTCGTTGATTGTGTTCTTTCAAGCGCCCACGACTGAATACTTCGGCACGTTCGAGATTGAATATCGATTTAGTGAGTCAGTTCTCGGCTCAAACAGAGTTGTCACACGTAATTTATTTCAGTTTAGAAGATCTTGTGAAAAAATGCATGACAAATCAAGCACATTAATAAAAACATTTTGATTCCTCAGTAAAAGAGATAGTTTGTACTTTATTTTCTGTTAAGCTTACTTTCATTTATGTGAACTATTTCATGAACTTATTTTTCGGAACAACTTTAATTATTTAAATGTTTTGATGCCAATAATATCCACTAGTTTTAGAGATACAGGCAGATTCGATGACGATATTAACATAGCAATGATTTGTAGAAAAAAATAATATGATTCTAAAGAATATGCGATGCGTAGATTAGTTTTACTCAAACATTTAATTGCTTATATAATTTTGATAAAATACACATTTTTCTTAACAAATATTTATTTTAGCAGTTTGTATGCCATTCGCCAGGCGATCTAATTAAGCATTCTTATAAATTTCCGTCTATAAAAAGCATGAGCCTTAACCTCACTTTGATTCAAAGTTACGGGATGATATTTACTAAAATTAATGCTGTTTATATTACAGTTTCGGATTTCGATGAAGAAAAACTTATAAGTAAGTCCGACACTGCGAAATATGAGATAGAAGAAGCAAACACAAACGCTCTGAAAATTATCTCTGAGCTATTCGATTGGATAATGATTCGTGCTTATGAAAATCTAAACATGTCCATAAATAAGTTGAGCTTGTATGCGACTGTTGGATGTAAATTGAACGGCCAACCTGTTCAACCACATGTGCCCAAACACATGGTCAGGGTCCAAACTCATTATCATGGACGAAAATACTCTTTTGCTTGCATTTCTAGAAAACAAACAGGAGGAAACATATATATTACTTGACCGTCAATCCTTTTTTCGTGGCATCAAGTGCTCTATTAGCATTGTTTTCTTTATAGCGTCGAAACATCCACAAATGGCTGCTTTACACTCATTCAGTAAACGATACCATTTGTCACGCGAATGTTCAACAGCGAAAAGAAAATTTTTTATAAAAATGTAATTTGCATGCATTTTCGTGGCACACACACGCCCCACGACAGTTTCGTGCTGTTTGCACTTTTTAGGTAGAGGGACAATAAGACATAGATCCGCATGCGCTGGGTTCAGTAAAAGAATAGTAAACAAGTTACGCTTGTATGCCACTGTTAGATAAGGCTGGTACCAACAAGCTATTCAAGTCCAAACATACATAGAAATAGGTTAATCCGTTAATCATGAACAGATTTGATTAAAATATAAAAAACAGTTACAAAATATGAATAAATATTCATATAATTTATATTTCCCCTTGAAATAATTAGTCCATAAATGTCTGGTAGTAAAAATATTCTGACAGAAATTCACGTGGATTCACAGGGTATAAATATCTAGACAACGGACGCAACGACTTATATCGTTTTTTTGTATGAATACACAAAAATAAGAAAAGGTAGATTATTAATTACTAATATGTATTTCAATTCGAAAATACAATTGGATGCATTCTCAATTATCAAAGTTAATGTAACTTTCTATAAATCTCGACGTCGTGCAAACACAACGATCGTAACTCCAATGCTCGGTAAAGATAAAATATGTTTTCATCAGCCAGCTCACAACTGTTTAAATGGATGCAAAAACTGATATTGCTATAAATTATGACATTTTTATTATGTGAAAATCACGGAGTTTGATATGAAATAATCCGTTTGCCATTCATATATAAATTGAAATTGACGAAATTATTTATCATATTTCATTTATTTGTTCAAGGCACAATCCCTGTCACCACATTCATCGTAACACCCGGTAAGATTATTTTGGAGTTATAATAATCTTGATAAAAATTTAGGATAATTTAATCCCATAATATTGAATACGGTTTGTACGACCAACCTGTGTTTGGGCACATGTGATTGAACAGGTTGGTACTACCAACATGATCCAATTGTGGCATACAAGCGCAACTTCTTTCAATTATTCCACTGTTGTGAGCGCACACGGATCCTGATATTACTGTCCTAAACAGATTAGTGCTAAAAGCACGAAACCGGTCGAGTTGTCTGTCTAATGGAAATAATGGCAAATGAGCAATTTCAGTCGTATGGATTTGCTTTGATAATTTTGAGAAAATAATTTAATGCAGTCGTATTGAACTTATTCATGGAATAATTTCAAGAAAATATCATATTTACCCAAATGAGCATTGGACTCGTGTTATTATTTTTTTTAAATCTTAGATTGATGTAACGTTTCTTGTAAAATGACGTATTTGTATCTCAGAGTGATTTAGTGCATGATTTTTTAGCTGAATATAAATGAAGTTCATTTAAGTTTTAGTGTACAATTTTCAGGAAGGACTGTAAAAATACACGATTAATCTAACAACCTGATAATAAATATATTAATATATTTTATTTTTCAGCACTTGAGGAACAAGTCGTAAAACCTTTGGTTTCCCATGAAAAATTTGCCGTGGAGGTTTATTCATGTTAGTTTCTTATAATTTACTGTACCGCTTTAAGTATTTCGTGCGGTAATCTTCCCTATCTTCAATCAAACTTCAGTTTTTCATGCGTTGTTGGCTAACATTGGAAGGATTATTAATGGACAAGTTGCCCTTAAGAACTCGGGTGAGATGTTCTTTATACAACATTTTTTCTTATTAGTTTCAATGAGCAATGCATAAGCTCATTATAATTGAAGCATATTTCTTACCAGACCCAGAAAAATCTTGACAATATTTTGCAACAAAACAAACATTTATTAAATTTTGAGAATTAAATTTTGAGAATATAGTGTCATCCATTATTGAATTGCATTCAGCTTAGTGATCATAGTGATTTTCATGATTTTTAACTAGATCATGTTGATTCGAAAACTTGTAATATTGCGTGGGCAAATGCTAATGCTAAGTCTTTTGATTTGATTGATTTTATAATGAAATGCTTTGTGGTTTGGAAGTTTGTTTTTGGAAACATTATCTTTTTTATTGTTTAGTGAAGATTTTTCGGTAACATTAGTACACACCAAGATAATTCTGCTCTCCTCAATGCACGACTATAAAGATAGCCAATTAGACACCGAATAATGTGATTAAGCCTAACGGTATCCTTATCTGTTTAGTATGTCATTATTCTTTGAGTGCGTAATTCTCTACGACAAGCACCTTCAAATATTTTTCGTATTTGTATTTACAGGAAAAAAGAAGGAGTATACAATTTTAATTGCAGTTATCTTGCCATTTTCATTATCTTCACTTTTGCAATGAACTATACTTATGATTTGTTATCTAGTATAGATTTATAATTTTTGTTTTTTATCTTGATTTTTCTGTTAAATTCACCTTAAATGAACATTAATAACCCGAAAACAATTCGAACTCTAATCTTTGGAGGCCAAATTGACTTTGAAAATCTTATTATATATTCAATGTTGCTGTTGTTTAAAATGCGCACAATCATTTGCTTGCAATGAAATTTTGATTTAAAATTTGATTTAAAAATTTGATTTAAAATGTATCACTCTCAGTTATACCAATGCTATGAAAAATTTAGTTTTTTTTCTCAAAATCAAAATGTAGGTGGCGAAATCGGGACAATTCATGCAAAATGAGAATGTATGCTCAATGACCATGATTTACGTTGCAGCAGTTGCTAATTCAATATATCGTACATAGAAAAGAGTAAACCTTTCACAAAATCTGGCGGTCAGAGAGTGTTTTACTCTCCTACGATAACGCTGATAACACAGATATCGTAAAATGTCGTATTTTCTTTAGAGCATCTACTTCTCAAGGGTTAAATTCGAGGAATAGATTTTTGAGTTCAGCACGGTAGAAGTACATTTTACATATAAATACAAAACTCTGGACGTGGTAAATTGAAGTTTGTGAGATGATTCTCGTAGCAAAATTAAATTAGCTGTTGCGTTTAACCATCTAATTTCATCACACACACAAAATCATGACCGCTTACATGCTTATGGAGAGTACGGTCACTGTTCACAAGTTTATTCCAAATTTGACCCAAGAAAATAGCATTTAAGCTGGCATTAAATGATAAATAATAGGAAAAATATTTATCGGAGTTATGCCGAACATAATCTAATTTATTGTACCATCGTAACAACCAATAATTTTATTTGAGTACGAGGCTATCAAAAGTGTGCAGTGCTTTTCAAATTTAACGTGATTTGTTAATAAATCTTTATTTTAGCACCAGTTATAACCATAATTATCAGTCTGTTTTAGAAAGGATTTTATAACATTATAACATTGAAATGTCTTGTAAAACCAATTATAAAAATATGAAAAAAAGTTTTAGGTAAACTATGTCTTTGAATGGAAAATATCAATACGATAAGAAAATATTTGATTTCATTAGCTTCTACGATTATTTTAAAAGGTTTATAGTTATATATAAAAACAAGAATAAAATGACTTTATTCGTGTACACGAGTTTTAGGCAATAATATTAATTCAAGCACACAAAAATACTTTTCAAAAAAGGTTACGTGGGGATTCAATGTTGAAATTCACACGATCAATCACTTCCTAAGATGTATAATACATTTTGATTGATCAACTAAATAGCAGGCAAGGAAATAGACGAAACAATTCCTGATTTTTTAGTTCTTGACTAAGGGACGAGACAATATCTCCGCGGAGGTGAGAACGATTTGCTCGCCATGTGGACCCCATGCAGTAATAGTTCATTATCGGAAGAAACGACTCTGACCATTCTGTGTCATTCCTGGAAGTGTCGTTCGACGATCATGTCTCGAATTAAATCAGTCGAATCACAGCTCAGTCGTGTGATAGATTGAAAATAATGGTAGAGTCCATGGATTTAGTGATTAATTATTTATTGCTATTATAACGTACAGTCTGCGACACAGCAGAGCAACGTTATGAATTAAAATGTGAAAAATAATATTATATAACAAGTAGAGTATATAAAATGTACGGCTAACGAGAGACATTTGTTTGATATATTATTCTTATTCCGATTAAGATCTTGCTATACATGGAGAATCCGGAACATTTTGTTGTAAGGTATTCCAGATAAATGTAGTGTGGCGACAAAATAATGCCGAAAATCAATAAATGAATTACGGGTACAGAATTATTGGGTATTGCCGTGTATCATTTTCTCAAAGACACTTGAAGTAATCGTCTTCGTAGTAGCTTTTTGTTAGACACACTAGTATAGTATGTATAGAATCGCACCATGTCTTCTTATGAGTAATTTCACGTGCCCTTGTAACATAATTTTCAAGCGGACGGAGCATCGCGATCACCAATCAATAAACTTTCCATCTCTGATAAATTTTTACGAATAAGGGACTATTTTTCGGTAGCCAAAGCCCACATCTTTACAGCACACTCCACATTCAACGAAGGAAATTGTTCATTATCCTTGTTAACGTCACCAGCGAGAATCTTTCGAATAATACTTAACAATCCACTGGCCTGTCTATATAAAATCTAGCTGTAAACTCTAGTCTCAAAATTTCCACTATTCCATAATCTAACATCTTTCCCCACAAAGCTTCATGCCAACCTTTCCGTTCTCAATCAATTTATCAGAAAATGTTTTCGCCAAATATAGAATCTGGCTCTCAATTGGGTTAAATCATAAATTATATCTTGAAAAGCCGCACAATCTGACACGGTGCACAATTGCTTTCGACGTTTCTTTCAAACTGCATCACAACTGATTCGTATACAAATTATAATATTTCATTTTTGGTTATTATACATCGCAGCAAATGATTTCTGGTTGGATAATAATGAAGCGGACGACTTCATAAATAGTCGAATGCAATACAACGATAGCTGAAATCCAGTGAAGCCTGAAAAGCGATTACTTCGATATATGATTCTTGTGATCTTAAAACCGAATAGGAGATTGGGGTGCGTTCATTGTCTCTCATCCAAATGCATTCCTGAACAAGGTGGTGTGAAGAATCTGAATCCAATGCCTCTCTAATTCAGTATTTGAACGTTTGATGTGGGGTTAATACGTGAGTTGAAGGTTAGGCAGATTATAATGACCAGCTAACTGCCGTTGCTTGTTGTGTGCACGTCAAGCGGTTAGGCACTTAGAATAACCAATTTTGCACTTTCATCTATGAAGGCTACCCTTAGACCACACCATGCATTAAAACCTCACTATATAGCAACGTTCAATAATACCAGATTTTATAATACCAATCGAATTATTATCCCTCCTTATAATCAGAAACAGATTTGTTTTTGATCTAGTAGTCATATCGCAAAATACCTTTCATTGCGCACAGTTGACTTTTTCCGTTTGACACAACATTAACATCAGAGTTAATAATTTAATATATATATATATATATATATATATATATATCTTCATATTTTTTCGATAAAGTTATTTATATTTCTGTATTCTCATTGATGACATTCAATGCTCAGTTATAATGTTATTTTAGTCGTATTTAAATTATCAATATGCGATATTAATAATATAGGCGAAAATAACAAGGCATTATTATTTTTATGGGAATGCATCACGTTGATTCATCAAAACGAGAGTTCAAAATAGCGTAGGAAGATTCATTTTTTAACAATACATCAATATTGTAACAAAATAACCACGAAATAAAAAATGTTATAATTTTTAATGAACGTGGCTTGTCTGCATGTCTGATATCCAACATGCACAAACTGAAAATTTTGCGTAAACATTTCGCACAACAAAGTTCGGATGAGTTCTTCTCAACGCCACAACATAGTATCGCCCCTCAAATCATCGAAATTTTCAACAACACTGCCGTTTGAATGAGCAATAAAACTGATATGGAATTTTCTGAAAATAAAGAAGGCAACATTTTTGGAAGTATGATAACTATATATGATTTGCAAGTGGATATGATTCGCTGAGCACAACAATTAAAGCATAAATATCTTTGCCATATATGCCAGGTACTCGAAACCACACTAAGTACTGAGTTGCAATTTTAAGTCGCGCGTGTTGTGTGTCGCATTTGAGAGATAATTTACAGAAAATGGATCACATCTGTCTATAATTGCAGTACTAGACTCGAGTTCGCTCTTATTTGAGTTCATCAGCAGTGAGTATCTTCTGCTGCGGAAGGAAGGATATGGGGGAGGATATTTAATGCTGATGAGCTCAAATAAGAGCGAACCTTCAGCCCAGTGCTTCCATTATGGACGTCTTAATCCTCTATGTGAACAGTTTACTAGGCTTGACACGGATGGGTAGTCACAAACAAACAACATATTCTCCATAATCACCTAATTGAGACAAACTTAAACTGGGAAAAATCATAAATTTGCGGTTATGTTGTAATAGTTTTGTTCATCTTTGAATGCGAATTCTACTGATTAAAAAATCAACAAATTTCATTTGTGCAAATAACATCACATTAAGTTGTTCGCCAACATCGGTTGACGTACATGGATGTACATCACAACCGTATGATTTGTTTCATTCTGTTTTGCGACTACTCATCAGTAACAAGTCCTTCGAAATATTCACAAAGTTTATCACAACGGTCAACATTGGAATCACGGTACACGAGTTTCGCTCTTATTTGAGAACATCAGCAGTGCATATCGTTTCTCGGGACCGGTTCGGAACCAGGACAATCACCATTTTAGTCTCACGCCTTACAACCTGAGCTATCGTCCACCGTTTGACCGATATCTATTATATCTTCATGAATATTCCTTCCGACTGGTACATTTGAGTAGTATCATGTGCCCGACTATTCGAGAAGGAGCCAGCAACATCTGTTGTTGTCGTTTAACCGATCCGATATCCATGTCAGGTCCCGAGTTTGAATCTGACCCGAGAAAATATATGCACTGCTGATGAGATCCAATAAGTGAGAAACTCGAGTTAAGTGCTTCAAATGTGAACTGTTGTGATAAAGTTTGTGAATATTTCGAAGGAATTGGTACTGATGAGTAGTCGCAAAACATGAAAATCGAACTATACAACAACTCTGGATGAACAATGCCCATCAGATGTAATCGGTGTTAGCTTACACTGTATCTGATGGGAAGGCCTGACAAGCTGATCAGATCGGTTGAACGACCACAAGAGATGTTGCTGGCTACTTTTCGACTGGTCGGAAATATGACGCTACTCATATGTGCCAGTCTGGAGAAGCATTCATGAAGGCTTAATCGCCATCGGTCAAACGGTGGACGGTTGCTCAGGCCTTAAGGCGTGAGATTACAATTGTGATGGTCCTGGGTTCGAACACGATCCGAGACAGGATATGCACTTCTGATGAGATCAAATAAGAGCGAAACTCGAGTCCAGTGCTCCCAATGTGGACCATTGTGATAAACGTTGTCACTATTTCGAAGGAATTGTTACTGATGTGTTGTCGCAAAACATGAAGATCAAACTCTTCAAACACTCTTGTTTCAAGCGCATGCGGATCCTGATCTTACTGTCCCTACCTGATCTGTGCAAACAGCTCGAAATCGGTCGTGGGGTGTGTGTGTGACGCAAATACATGCAAACGAGCATTTTGACTCTTGTTTCATGTTCTACAGCTTTTCGTATCACTAAACATTCCTATTCACTCTCGCAGTGCTCGCAGCGCTATGCAGAACTCGGTCGATCGGTGTCAGTTTCACGTCGGCGGCATGGTCTGCGTTGAGTATGCAAGAGCTGCTTCTGCTCTTCCCTAACTTGCAGACGACCTTCTACACAATGTCTCCAAAGTGAGCGCTAAAGAGCATGTCCTTCCCAACTCGCGGTGTCAATACCGAGATATTTCATATCACTTTTGCTAAGGCCTTTGTACCCCAAGTGCGGTCATCTCATTATGGTATAAGAATATAACATTCCTTTCTCGGAAATTATTGATTTCTATGGGTTTCCATTTGTTTTGATCGCTTTTGTAGCGTGCATTGAAAAACAATTCAAATATGGAAAGACTATACTGATCATTCAATTGTCCATTATAATGAAAGCGTTTTATTTTGAATGTATATGTATCACAAAAACCTTTTTCTCACCAAATTTCCTGCTTTGCCCGGTCAATTTCATTGTGTTGTCGGTAAATTCACCTTTTACTGCGTAAATAAGATAACGCATTTTCCGTTAATACGTGACACTAGAAATATTTCAAATTTGGAAAATAACTTTAACCTCATCGAATAACATATCAGTCATCAAATATTTTCTAAACGAAACGTAAACAAAAAACTAATCAAGGTTTGTTTTTTTATTCTACCCATCTGGACTATCACGAATTAGTCACAATATGTGATTAACCATATATTTGTGTAATAATTACAATTCCGTCAGGCTGGATATATTACAGCAGCTGCTATATAAAATTTCGATTAGATCAAGGAAATAACGGATTGTTAGGGTCCAAAAAATAGTAGTATTTAAATATAGTTTAATAGAAGTATAGTTCTGGATACCTTTAGCATAACAGATCAAAATAATTGCAACATCTTAGATTAAAGAAGATATATTAATACATTTCTACAAGTTATAGTGCATATTTTCTTTGGGTCTCTGGTGTACAGACCACGTACAATTTCCAACCTATTGAAGATTTAATGTTGATGGCAAACATTATAATTATGATTGAAAAGAAGGATACTAGTCATTAATAAGCATAGGCAAACTTTTGAATTTTCGAAATAATGTGGTTAGCCTGCTTTGGTCGATAGAGTACATTGATATAAATTGCAAACAGAAAATGCACCGGAGCGATTTGCAATATCATGTAATCTAGTTCGAACATTCAACTGAACAATACCATATGTTCCCCTAGTTACAAATGACGCTTCAACCTGCACCTTTGAACTGAGCAGCCGAAAACTGGATTTTTCTCAATCATAAGGTTGAAAACCGCTTTCATGCTTGAAGAAATAGCAGTGCGAAGAACTGATAAACATGCTGACGTTGTATGACACGATGGATAAGTCTGATGACGAAGCACACCAAACCTGGTTATTCACATTGAGCCCACATGGAGGTATAAGAGGTTTAGACCGAATGACATGAACGAAAAAGCTCATTTGCATGCATTTCGATCATACAAAGCGCACGACCGGTTTCGTGCTGTTTGAAATAATTGTGTCGCGAAATCTCAACTTCGTAGTTTTAAAGCTGACCATCGATAGTTTTTCTCAAATTCAATGCATGAAACATGAACTGGAACCGTAAAACTATCATGGTGAAAACAAATCACGAGCAAACATTGGCTAACTCAAAACAAACGGCCAAATCTGTACGTCCATATAAACAATATTACCATAAGATCTACCTAGTGTTGCAAAGGTATAAACCTGGTTATAGCAGAATATTGCTGAGAGGTATTTCAATTAATTTGTGTATCACCCAAACGTCCAACAAAGGCGGAGCTTACCGAATTCATAATCTATTCTGAAAACGGCATAGTTATTTTCGGTCACCCCTTGATAATATGCGATCACAGCTATTGATTTTGAGGTTTTCATCGTGATGTCCGGGTTCCGCTCATTTCTGTTTCGAAATGAAATTTGTTCTGCTGCACAATCATTACCGTCAAATACTCGAATCCAAACGGATTCATGCAAGGGCTGTGAACAAATTAGAATACTTTCGTACATCATATATATAAGAGCTAAAATTTAAAACATACATATCAGATAGAATTCGTGTGTTGCTCACATCCCCCGCAATTACACACCACCAATGGTTTATATATATATATATATATATATATATATATATATATATTATATATATTATATATATATATATTATATTATATATTTATATTATATAGAATGATGTGAGGATACACATATTCGTTACTCCATGATTCAATAACCGATCATTAATTAAGATTTCATTCAGCATCCGTTACCTTTTATACAGAATTTAAATAGATCTTTCAGTATTTTCATTCATCTTCCACTTTAATTTCTATTTCCGGTGTATAAGAAGTATAAGTTTGGACAGCCGATAATAATTAAGAAAACTAATTAATCAACTGCGTTAGTGGTTTAACGTTTCTGAATTATCTAATGGAAGCGTATCCAACATCGGCTATTATATTATAACATTGCTTCACACATCCACGAAATGCATAAACTAATCATTATCTTTAAAGAGGCAGTTTGAAGTTTAGGTGAATTTGGAACATTCTATCACATCAATCAGACCACAAATCGTGTACATAAAATTTACCAAATGCAAGCTTGTGCGGCATATTTTCTAGCTGTCGCTCTGTTTATTTTTCTAACTGCATTCTATCTGCTTCGCTTTATTTCAAATATCTTGACATATATTCCTTTACGTCTATCTTTACACTCGCAATATCTGGTAAAACATACATATAACTTTACAGTTGAACCTGATGTTTTATTTATTTATTGATGAAATTCCCAAATGAGTTTGGTATACTCACGCAATTTTAGCTATGCATGCCATTACTGATTCATATGATAATTGGTTTTTGTATTTAACTTTACATATTTCCACGAAAGCAGGCGAAAGGGTATTGTATGCTGATTTTTGTTTGACAGCCAAATCAGCCGAAGAACGAGTTTCAAAATAACCACCATACGTCATCACACGTGTAACATAATGCATGAAGAGGTGTTTCTGTAAACCAGCTTTGAATGGGAGAAGTTTAGATTTAAAACTAGGGAAAGTCAAATTTCTGTTTCTTTTAAGCGATGCATTAATATCTCTGTTTATAAACTTTCGACCCAAAAAGAATAAATTATAAAATGCAGATGTTTTAAAATATTTTGTTCATAAGAAATATGCTCATTTCCAAATTATGGCGTTTTACCTGAATTTCTGGTATACTTTACAAAAATTATGTTTTCAAAATATTGAAAAATCGATTGCGATTTTGTACGTTTGATTCATACGCACCTCAACGGAACATATTATGCAATTAAAAAGTACCGTGGAAGGTTTAACTACATACACTCGAATACGTTTGAATATTCGCTTAGCAATTTCTGTTTATCGTGAATATTTGCTACGCATGCAAAATCTCGTTTACTTTTTTTCTCAGGAATTTTGATAAAAACAGAAAGTATAGCCAAACCATGTAACGTGACCACTAACTGACGCATACATTTAAAATTCGTATCCTAATGTTGATTGCGTTGGCGATGGCGAAATTCAGCCTCCATATGCACATCAATGGACGATCAGCGCTAGCTGGCGTGAAGATGGTTCCATTGGCATCGATAAGCTCTCGGCCACAATTATCTGGTAAATTACAAAACAAACTGTCGGCAAAATCACTAAATCCAAAATGTATATTATTGCATCCAAATAATGTGGTGAATTTATATAAATTAGATTATTAACGCAGGGTGTATTTATCCTGTCATTTTAATTATTCACACCGCAAATCAGCCCCTCCAGCTTTTAGTAAAATCAATGGATCTTACTTGATCATGCAAACATTCAAAGTCATCGACAATACAACTTTCTCGATTGTTCAAAGCCCCTACTATTTCCTCGGAACGCCTTGGCAGATTGAATCATAGGCTCAGAATCCGTGATGACTTTCAATGATTGATAAATTGATTACAAACCTTCAGCTATGAAAATGTTCCTATTAAATCGTAAAATGTGAGAATCCTTTATGTCGTCACACTGTGGACTGTGTTGAGCTTATTGCTTGTTCTACCATGAAAAATCTTTTGATTTCGAAGATTTTATAAAACAGACAGCCTTGTCACAATATTTAACTGAACTAAGTGATGAAAGTAGAACTAATTTTAAGCAGAAAAACAGTTTACTTACTCATAAGTGGATGTTGGCTCGGTAGATATTTTGACATTTGAGCTAAAATATTTGCGATTATTTCAAGCATAAATAATGTGATAAACGTTTCGAACTAAATTTTGTAAAACAGTTTAGTCTAAATTTTTATAAGTAGCATTCGAACACTGAAGGTTGACTAATCCGAATTTCAATAATAATTCTCTAATTCATTCAAAATTATCTTATCTTCAAATGAAAAACCTTGGTAGATGTGATACTGTACAATTTTCAGATTAAACAAATTACGTCAAGCTCATTTAAGTTTGCCCATACATTAAATCATTTCAACCTAAATGCAACTATTAGCACATAATGCATTGAAATTTTGTTGATCTAAAAGATAGATGAAACCCAAAATTCAAATCAGTACATTTAATTTGCATATCTTTAGTTTGACATGTTAAAAACAGTCTGCCTAACTTATTTCCACATTAACTTCAAGGTTGTATTAAAATATTAATGTTTCGTAAATATTGTCAATTCACTTTGCTCTGGTTTCAAAACGGGTATACAAATAGTCGACTAGTTACAGACGTTTCTAGAAAAAATACATTATACACCTCGACAACAAGCCTACAATCGTGTTAATATTAACGCCTTTGCAGAACATGATCTCCATTTACTATGGTTTCATAGCATAGTATGTTTGAGTTATGACCCAAGCAGGTTTATTTAGAAGCAATAATTCTACAACGATCCTTGCGTGTTATTCTTAGCAGCATTTTCATTTTATTTATTTGCAAATATTCCTTGTAATATTCCGCTGATGATCGGAGATTTGAATATTGGGATGGGAACTACATGAGTTCTCTGATTATTTTAAAACATTAATTACTTCGACTAGATATGTTATCTCAGTATCCTCAAGTCTTACTTGACAATATTTGAGATTTTGTTGCTCAGACCTACGCTTCTATACAATTTTTATTTTGTCTGAGCTAATGTTGCGGATTCTTGGATTTATTTACCCATTCAACGCATATTATTGGAAAAGAAGATCATTCATTGTAATTCGGGGTCTCTTCCCACACTCTGGACCATTGCTGAACTAAACACGTTGGATTCTATTCTTGCTTAGATGTGTTTAATTATGGAGTGGCGACAATAATTTCCGGTAATAAGGGAATTTTATTCTTCAAAATTGAACTCGCCTCCTACCGTTATATTACTAGAAGGCAAACGTTAAAATACACACATGCTTTTCTCAGCTATAGTGATAGTGACTAATTATAATTATAATTATAATTCGTCGATAAAATTACAATTTCTCATTAGAGATCTTTTTAGCGTCTACTTGATTAGGCGAAATTCATTGTTATCAAATACTTCATGCGTTCAACATCTGTTCAATCACGATGTACTTTAGTTTGTACCTGAGTTGACTAAATTTGATTAGAGTTATAATTAAACAAATTCTCGTTTTCGAAACGATAGAAACTACTTAGAATAGCTAATACGAGAAGAAGGCAAACTCATAAAGAAATTATACACCATGGATTCCTAGCCGTTTGCATATAACTCGACATTACCTGGAAATAACGCACAGTTCCGGAGCAAATGTTACAGATTTTCTGTAAACAAGCATCTATTGAAGCGTCACACGCTTTGGTGACGACTCTTGTTTAAATCTGGGAGTTTTTTCTACTAAATGATAATAATTTTAAGAAAATATGCCTACACAAATTTGAATGACAGACTCGTAGATTTATAGGAAGCTGCTTAAGTATAAATGGAGGATGACTTGTTTGTGAAGTCTTTAAAAATTTTCTTTCACCTGTATTGCATATGCATTTTCTGGCGCAAAACTTATAAACCACGATTGCTGTTACTGCATGAAGATAATTAACTTCTACCCTTGGAAGAAAACGCTATTGTTTCCGGAAATATCTTCTCGTAGGGCAAAGTAATGCTTGTACATTTTAGGTAATACTAAAAGGTAATTATAAAATTTTCAGCGTTGAAACACATTACAGCGACCAAATTCTATTTGGTTTTTGAACGTCGTGATATTAATTATGCAGCTAATAGTGTGATTCGAAACAAGACTTGCATTGAGCCTTTCTGAATGAAAAAAGTGCTACAAGATATCATACAATTAAAAAATTACAATATATTTGCAACACGCAACACAGCCACTACTTGAACAAAATGAGAAACAATGTTAATTATTTTCAATATTGAATCCGCACTTTAATGAGAATTGCGTTAACTACTTGTTCAATCACATGTGTAGATAGACATGTTGGTAGTTTAAGTGCATGGAATTGAAACGTAACTTCGTGTTTGCATGTAATCACATTACACACACATTATGATCTGTTTTTTTATGTTTGAACAGTCCAGGCAGCGAAAACACGATCAGAATGCACGTATCTTTGAACAGTTTGAAACCTCTGTTGATATAGCTAGTACGATAACATTTTCCATCAAATGTTCGCACACAAGTTGAAACTAATAATGACATTGGCGCAGTGGAACCCAAAGTGAGTTAATCCTGACTCCACCTTCCACCCCCACTGACATCTATTAAAATTTGGTTTCAGTCTCCCGAAATGAAGTCATGACCTCGCAATCCAAATGCCACGTTCCCTGGTTAAATTGTAGCAGGTTGTTTTATTCAGTCCATGCTTTCTGTGAAAAACTTTTTATCAAAAAAGCTTTTTTACCGAAATTTCCACAATCTATTGCAAATTTGGAATTACATTTACTATTCCTTTGAACCTCATAGAATGAAAATTAATGTAAGTTTTGACAGTGTTTTATAAATATATCATTTGGTGTTTTACACATATTTGCATTTTTCCACTATATATCTTGAATTTTGAAAAGTACGCGTGTATCAAACGCATGCATATGATGATTTTTTATTCAAACAATGGCTATGGTCTTATCCATATAATTGTGTGTATATGGGAGGGAACAGGTTTGTCATGACCGCCTTATCCATAAGTGGCTTCAAACTCTAATGTTTTCAACCATTTTTGACACAACTTCAATGCATACAGGTATTGATTCACTGATTCTCCGGCAACACACATGTCATCCGTTTCAAACTTTGGCAACACGTTAAAATTTCCGGAAAAATCCGAATGTTTAATACAAACAGACTTGTTTTTTTCCGCTAAATTACCTATCTATTATTGAATTTTTTATGAATTGTTGGTCAACGTAAATAAAATCACTAAAAAGTTCCAACATGGAGCTTTACTAGGACCCACATTACTAAGGGTCAACATGAAGTATCTGCTGAATCTGATTGGTGGAAGTTTTGTCTAGTTCGCTGAAGAAATAGTTATTAACAACCAATACTATGAAGCGAGAATCGCTGCAAACAATTTTCCTTTTCGAATTCAATACAAATATGTTAAAATCCGATCTTTTATACATAATAATAGAAATAACTTGTTTACAATGATGTAAATAGTCATTGGATAACTGTTGGCCTAGTATGAAAGCTTGGTCTTTCAATTTTTAATATTTTGTTTAAATTCCAAATGGTCAATATCGGCCACCATTGTGATTTACTGAATTTCTACATCTTTCGAAAAATATCTCCAAAAAGAATCCTTATATGAATACATCATTAGTCCATCAGTTTTATTTTGCGGGTCTTTGAGAGATTTTGCCCAAAAGTTTTGATTGATGAAAAATTACAGGCCACGGAATCCGGGATGAACTATAAACATTTATGCATCACGCCTCAAACAGTAAATCTTTATTATAGCAGTTGATTGCACGGTGGCTATATAAGACAAATTAGGGCATCGTATATGTGAATTCAAAAATAATTATGATTTTGATGCAACCACAATTTTACATCACAGTTACCCGAAGATAAGCTTTTCCTATATAGAGCCAAAACAAATAACCTAGTCATAATGATTTGTTGGATAGCCGACATTTCGGATAACACTACTCCCAGTTGCGTTGTTATTTTCTTCGAAATTCACATCATAATTTATCAAATCGATGAATAAAACAATAATCTAATTAAAATTGTAAAATTAAATATATTTTAGCCCACATTTTCACTCCATAGTCCATACTAATCACTCAAACTTAATAACCCAAACTTCCCCTATTGCCAGCAAGGTACATTTTCTCTCATAAGTCATGAAGCTACAAACCTTAATGAAGAGCAACAGGTTTCCACCTTTAAAATGTGAAAACACATGGAATTTCACCTTGCTCACCTGGCGTGTACTCTGCTACAAATTCTCCACCGAATGAATTTATGGCAGAAACAAAAATCACACTGAGTGACAAATGCCCGTTGATATATGCGTCAGTATTTTTCGCGTCGAAAATCCCGATACGGGGTGACATACATGTTGGCCCGTCAAACATAATGAGAAAATCCGTGTTTTGCCCCGGCGTCTATGAAAAAGACATTTCAATATTTCCGATAAATAATTCTGAATGAAACTACTGAGACTTTAGAAAATTATTTTCTGGTAATTCACAAATATATTGTTGATTACTAGCCGAGTGTGAGCAATCGGTTTGACTTGTTTGAGTAAATTGGTGTATGTCAAGACTGCCGCGGGCTAAAGCGAATACTAGTGGAGTAAAATCTATTTTGTGGAATCATTAGAGGCTCGCTGCTTGCAATTCAAATATATATACCGCCGAGATGTTTTCTAATGCTACCATTTAACCGTAATATCATAGCGGCGTTTATGCTAGGCGGGTCATAAGTACAGATTAAAAAATGGTCATATTTTAAAAGACCTAGTTAATAGTGAATTGAAATGAGAGAGTTAACTTTGGGGTAGGCAACATTCGGGGTAAAAAATAGTTTCAAGAAAAATATTCAAACGCTTTTAACATTAATCTTATTATTTGAAAGAACAATCTCTTGACCCTTACTATGAAGGGACTGCGAGACGAATCATCTCAAGCTAGGAAAGAGTATATAATATTCTATATAACTGAACGTAGATCACGCCGTCTGTGTCAAACTGCTACCAATCAAGCATGCACTTGTTACCCTCGTAAACGATGATCGCGAGATAGATTTTTCATCCGAATCTATCTTTTTAATCATTAGAAATGATATGGTGCATGAAACAATCTTTTTTATCCATTCATATTTGACATCGACCAAATAAAGCCATCATCGACAATTATATGCATCAATCCTTTATCATCTGGCTGGAAATTTATGCTCATCTTGCATGTAAAAGGCATTTGGTTGGTTTTATTGCCCAAATGTAAGTGACAAAGTAGTTTTCAAGCTCCTGCAGTTCATCGCATTTAGTTTTACATTGTATTTTATGTTCATTGATAATTTAATTCCATTAAACATACTTAGGATGTTTACACTTTATATATTACTCTGTTTCATATCATGTAAAAATGGGAAAATATATTTCATTATCAAAATATTCATTTGCATGCTTTTCCGTCATTCATTATCGTTCATTCTTTAGAGTGGAAGCTATAATTGCTGATGGTTTTTATATTCGGAAGATTGAGCGATATAATACCTTTTCATTTGAAATTTTGTGGAATATTTCAACCAAAAGCACTACACAAAACACATTTCGTTTCAAGATCACTTCGGTTTGCTTGCGAAATCATATTTAACCAAGTAAAATTTTATTTCCTTTCGCTTCAATGTTTCAATAATTCACATTACCACAACCAAACATTCAAAAACAGAATGCGGATTGAAAATGCAAACATTGTCAATTGCGCAATGTATAAATAAGTTTTGTACCTAAATATATCTTCATATAAATTTATGTTAATTATCGCTGTCGTCAGGGCATGGCTTGAATAGAATGTAACAACTACGATTAAGCATACAAATTCATTTTTATAAATTTCTATTCCGTAACATTCGCAAACGCGCATATCAAATGAAATTCGAAAACGCTTTATCTGTATAATATGTTTAGCTTTTATTTTGAGGTGATTGAACTGAATAAAGCAATTAAATTATCATATTTTCTCGGGTTGCAAAAAACTTACTTCAATCCATTTTATTTTCAAGTGGAACAATGTATCCAAGTTCATTTGTAATCGGTAATGGCAAAATTGTGCAGGTCCATAATGAAAAGGTTGTTTAAGATCCATCACTGTTTCAGTATTGTCAACACCTTGTTGTAGGCAACTGGTTAACGCTAAATTATAATGGAACGACTAATTACTTTTACTAGGTACATTATGGAAATAGTATTTTGAAACACTAGTTTGTCTTCGGTAGCTACCTTCTAAGTTCAGTTGCTATTATTACACGCAAAGAAGGACAATAAAAATAAGGGGATGCCCTTTTCCACTCAACATAAATAAAGATTACAGCCGTGCATAACACAAATTTGAAACAGTAGAAGCAATCAATCAAAGAGTAAGGCGTGCGATCGATCCTGATAAACACGTGGGCCAAACTTTTAAGCGAATAGATGAATATTAATTAATTTCCCGGTAAAAACGTGCTTCATTGCCCGTGAAATTAACGATTACCACAATTTTTCATTATTTTCTTTGAATTAAATCGGTAATTTATGAAACAATGAATAAAATTTCGAAGAATAAAATCCCAAGACTGTTTGAATTCCGGCCATTAACAAAATGAAATAAATTATAAAATAATAAGCAAAATCTCAAATTTCTTCTGTTGAGTGAAATTGAATTATTCGTTTTTTTCACCTGATCTGAACGGAGAGTTTATTTTATTTACAATTTTGTAATCTGAAATTAAGGCACATTAAGTTTCTGACCAATTTCTGCGTAGTATTTAGGATGCAATACCTGTTTTTGTCATCATTGAAATCAAGAAGCAAAGATGGTCCGTAGAAAGAAACAGGCAATCTTGTGTGACACAGCAATCGATTGGAATATGTTTGGGACCGATCGTGTATTCATAAGCTTTAGCTCCATATCTTGTTCCATTTTCCATAAGGTAGAACACCTGTGCAGCGACGAAAGAGACCGTAAACAGGCGCACCGTGAAGCGAGCCAAAGGCTCATTGACCACGGTTATCCAAAAAGTTTTGTAAAACGCCAATTGATGAAGGTAAAATACCCGTCAGAAAAATCAAAGAAAAATTGGCGAGATACAGTTTGTATACCTTACGTAAAATGCACATCTGAAGCGATACGTAGAATCTTGAACCAGGCGGCCATACGCGTGACTTATAATAAAGGGAAAACTATCCGTTCGGTTCTGATGCACCTCAAGGATAAGACACCTTTATCTAGCATCACGAACAGCATCTACAGAATCAACTGTAAGGACTGTTCGGGTGCTTACATAGGCCAGACTTCCAGGGAAATTCACACTAGAATCGAAGAACACCGAAAGCGTGTCCGGAAACAGCCCCGGGATGCGAGGGAATATCAATCCCTTATTCGTGATTTCGCCTTGGCGGAGCACGTTTTAGATACGGGCCACAGCGTCGATCTAGACAATGTGGAAATATTAAGACGCGGTATTAAACCGTATAGCGAACGCCTACATGCGGAGGCGTTCGAAATTGCGAAGGCAGGTCCACTGGCAGTCAATAAGGTGGATGGGGTAGAAATCTCCACAATCTGGCGCTCGGTACTACTGCGACGGTAAATAGTTATTATTCACCTTATACCTACTAGTTAATTAGATTATTGTTTTTCTTCAAAAATAGGTTAACCTTAACCCCGTTAGTTATGTACTTTTACGCATGTGGACCGCCGTGTCAACTGACCTTGACCGTGTTCACTTGTATCAGATTGATATGGATACACATTAGTAGGAAAATCGACCACTGATCCTGGTCATTCCCACGAGACGGTAAGTGTACTATAGGCTGTTTAGCGGTAAGGTCAAATAAGTGGTGGTGGGTTGACCGCTACTTAATCATGTTCCCTGTCCTGACTATCACCCTTGGTCTGACGAAGCTTCTGTCAGAAGAGAAACGTTAGCCAAAAACTACTCTATCCGATTCCACTCAAATTTCTTTGCATATGTGACACAGTTATTGAACCATTTACAGTGAGCCGAATATGTGAAACGTTCATGAGAAGATACAAAATCAATGTTGGGGTGATAATTTCGTACATAATTATTTGTATCAAATTCATTAATTCGTGTGTGCAAAGAAAACAAAAGAGGTAAAATGCATAGCACACGTCTAATGTGTATCATACAATGTACAGGAACATAATTAAAGCAATGATGGCGGAGATATCCTATCCGGTATTTCATACAAACTTCTAAATTACATGTAAAATCTAAGAAATGTGAACATTAATGTGAACAACGTCCTACCTTGCACAAAAAAAGTAAAATCAATGTCTTGTTTCTTAAACTGATTCGGTCGATATATATGTTAATCAAGGCAATGTGCGATTAAGAACTAATCGTTTTTGCACACATAATTTTGGTCGAAAGCTTTTCAACCCATAATTTAAGCTTATCACAAAATGTTCCAGCCTAGACTTGGTGACATGTTTTGTGAATTGTAAATACGAGAAAGAACGCATTCTCTAATTTTAAGAGGCACTCGATGTTGTTTAGATTGGTTGAGAAAGAAATGTATACCTTATCAAAATACATTTTTGAAAAAGATAGATAATTTTGAAACTAATATAGGTATTTTACAGCATCATATCTTACTACGAGTAAAAACTGTCGAAGTGCAACCGACACATTCATTAATCATTTCTAAGTTTATGCATCACGATAATGGGGAAAAGTTGACTCTAAGCATCTCTCTCCTTCTATATATATATATATATATATATATATATATATATATAATATATAATAGATAATATGTAGCAGACGTTGTGGCTGGACGAATCGGAAGAAAGTGATCTGTAGTGGTTATGCGCCAGCCTTAGAAAAAAGCATGGCACTTATTGATCTCATGTAGAAGCGTTTACTAGCTATGGGTATTGCTGCGATAGATTTTCCAAAATCTCTCGCCCGTAGCAAGCATCGCAAGCTTGGATTCCATGATTAAAAACGGATATAAAATTGCTTGAAAAAATATACACTCCTACAACCAATCTCGTAAGTGGTTTAGGAGAACTAACGTACGACGGACGATTGCAAAATCGGATACACTTCACACTCCTTCAGAGAAGCCTCCGAGGTGATGTGATACTGTCATACAAAATATTACATACCCCACATCATTATTTTTAATCATCTATTCGAATAACGAGAGTCACAGCATACATGCAGCACTCAGCGACACTACAAATTTCCCATTCCGGTACTAGCTGCCCCCGATAATTTTATTTTGTACGTATCTGCTTACTTTGGAATGCCATCACGGAAACTATTGTTGCCACTCCCAGCTTCGAAACTTTCATTCGAAATTTGAACATGTATTTGTTGCGTAACGATTATTAAAAGAACTGCGTATTGACTCATGACATTACATGAATATTTGTTATTTCTTTTTCATTTATGAATATTTAAAATGTTATTTTAATTGGGGTATAATATGATTTTTAGATCATAAATTCTTGAAACTTTAATCTTGGATGATAGCAACACATTACTTTTGCCATTCATCAGCGCCTCGAGCGCTTGACCATAAATTACTGTGATTTATCTTTTAAAATCGTGGTTCGACGTCCGAACCGTATTAAACAATGGCTTCATATTCTAACTGTGTTAAAATATTTTCACAAGTTTCATAAAATGTGTTGAATAACATTGTGAATATGAATTTTTTACATATATACTTACCAGAATTATGTGGACTTGTGATTTGATGCTCATCATCTAGATGATAAAAAAGATATTTAGTTGATAGAATAAAAAGCTGTCACACAAAATTGTGTACTTCTACTTGCACATGTATCAATGATACATTGATGAGAGCCACCAACATTCGTTCGAGTTTAAGAACTAAACCGTTGTATGATGACAAGGGAAGCCTTACATTTGTAACTTATCTTTTTATCTGATAAGTCCCGCGAAGAACAACAATAGGAATAAACAATGAGTTTTAAACTACTGCCTTGCGATGAAGTCTGTGTTATAGTTATAAATCAAGCAAAGTAATCAACTTAAATGCAAATAATCTTTGAGGGAACATTCCTATTTGATGCCATTTTGCAGCGGATGGGGGTAGAGAGAAGCCTAAATTGATTGCGTCAGGTCGATTTAGGTCACCAGGTGGCAGCTGGCGCACATCTGGCCAATAATCACATATGCTTTTCATCGGTCCAATATTAAACCCATCTACCGTTGCACGCACACACATCGATTGCCCATCGTTTCATCCATGGGGTCAACCTGTCCAACGCTAATCGCGTTCATCCTCGAATCCCACAACACAAAAAATCGATTGGTCAAATTCGTTTATGTACAAGACAAATTAGACAAACACACGTCTATCTTATATAAGCCTAACAAACAATCACAAGACTGATCCACAACAAGTTTGTACAGGTTGTTACTTCGATCTGATTTGTAGGTCGATTTCGTGCCAACCGGTACAATTCAAACTTTCGCAATGCATGGATCTTTTGACCGACAATGACAAATTCTATATCTTTCGTTTTCGGCTGACTTTGTCCGTCTTCTTATACTTCCGAAGATGTCGCTTAAACAAAGTCATTCCGAAACCTGATATATTATTGTCGCCGCGTTTCATTCTCTTGTGTTGTGCCGGTGGATGGAGTTCTGCATATTATTCGAAAGATCGTGATTAACACCCACCGCTAATACACTTGCACCTCCACAATATTCTTACACATTTTCTAATTTTCTCCATTTACGAAAACAGTTTAACTTTCCTCGGGAACGCTTTTCGGTTGTGTATAACCGATCTGAACAAGGTTGACCTATCAAACATTTTGAATTCTGATTTACTGTTTATTTTACAATAACCTAAACTATATCCCGCTCTTAGTTTTCATTCATTTATTCTGAATGAATTATAGGTACAATAATTGAGCTTTTAGACAAAATTTTATTATTCTTATTTTTGAAATTTGCGATTCACAATTATATAATTTCGTGATTAATAACTCAATGAAAATCGGTTCATTGGAAATGATGATGGCGATTCTAATATTGTGACTTACAATCTTTGAATGTAATCAAGAAACCTTGGAACTTCTGTGTTGGTCCACTTTTAAAAATGACAATTGCTTGTGGCTTGTCACTGATTACTTTGACATTCTGTATCATTGTAGCATTTGGCCCTTTGCTGAACATACGTTTTTGTGAGCAGTCTTCGCCGTCGAGGATAAACAACTCTTGGCCCGATTGCAAATTCTGTTAGCAGATAAATTGGAGAGCAAATAGTTACGAGTAGCTCAATATATAAATTTCACGATTGATGGGTGAAATCATGATATCATAATGCATGACGTGACCAAGCAAATGTACCAATCGTCAGCTCTCTAAAGTAATGTAAAATTTGCTTTCGAACACAATCCAAGAGCAGAAAGCTTCGGAGAATCAGACGGCAACCATCTCCAAACGCTAAGATTTAGGCTTCTGAAAACAACGCACTATCACGTTTCAAGTGACTTCGTCTTTAAAGCAAGGTCAGATGGACAATGCCGTTTGGCATTGAGCGAGATGCTATTCTTCAAGTATTTTCAAACGAGCTAAATGTGAAAATTGAATCGGTTGTCACGATATTGATTAACAAACCAGTACGGGGTCACAAACAATATAATTTTGATTGAATTTTTGAGATAGCTCCATATAAGATTAGTTTCTTTATGTTTTGCCCTGTGCCGAATAAAGGGTTTGACAAATTGAAGTTCTCTTATGTTGTATGACTAATGAGTGAACAGGATAAATGTGTGCATGCCTGACCCCTGTGATGAATTGTGTCGAAATCGAGAAGCGCATGTGAAGTGCGCGGCCGTGAAGTCGTTTAGATTGCATCGTTTGGCCGCCCAGCCGGTATAAACAACGTATTTTTCGTTGGACAGTAGGTGGATTAATTATTAGTCTCCTTTTCACACTTGAAACAGGATTTACAGCATTAAAACTCGCAATGCGATAAAGAGCAACATAACTTGCTCGCTGAGTACGTTTTTTAAGTTTTTTTCGATATTCCCGTGTACATAATGTGTTTGTCATTCATGTTAAGGTCAAACTGATTTCACGGTTGACTAGACTACAATCATACGAGTAGTAAACTTTGATGTCGAATCCATTTCTTATATTTAAGTTGGACTACAATGAATCTTAATGATAAAATGTAAGAGAAAGTTTTCGCGTTTTCGTAAATATTGTTGTCGCTTCGTTGTGACAATACGCATTATATACGTCTCAACTGTATATACTCAAATGCTTGGGGCTATGCCAAATTTCAAATTATGGTACAACCTTACCTTACTCCGAAAACTATGTTATATCCGAGACTTTTTGTGGATATATCTTTCAAAATCCTTTTCATGATAATGATTACTCAATCTCAAACTTCCTCAAACATATATATTTGAGAAAGTTTGGATTAAGGAAACAGATCAAGTTTAAAAATACTATGAAAAAGTTGATGTTGTTCACAACTTGACTGTAAATGCAAAGATGATGGTTTACAGCTCGTGCATAGTAAATGCTTTACTGTACGGCAGTGAAACCTGGACCATCCACACAAGAAACGAACGTAATTTAAAGGCTTTCCTTTCACGAATAATCAGCCGTATTTTAAACATATCATGAATGAACAAAAAATTGCATGCTGAAATGCCTTCTAAAGCTGGTCTAAAGGGCACGTTCACCCTTATATGGCAGCGCTAAATACAGTGGCTTACTCACGTCTACAAAATGGAAAATATTCGTATTCCAAAAGATCAACTCCATAAAGTTTTGAAATCAGAAATCGACCATTAAGCAGACCACACTTAAGTTACAAAGACGTTTGCAATGAGATACGAGAGTTCTTGTCGTCGACACTACCAGGCCCTTCAACGCTCACTTTTGAGGCATTGTATAAAGCGTCGTCTGCAAGTTTGAGATGATCATATAAAGCTCTTGGTTGCTGAACGCAGATCACAGCGCCGGCATGCAACTGACGCCATTCGACCGAGTAGGGATTATTGCTACGAGCGCTGCTGAGAGATTGATCCCCCTCAAATCGGACAGTTCAGTCATTCGAAACGCTTTTGATCATTGACAACTCATGCCATTGTGATATACGTCAATGGTGGACATCGAGTGAAGGAGACCAACAACAATCACTGAATGATTTGAAAATTATTACATTCTTTGAACACTCGCTCAACCTAATATTACTTTCTCATTCTGATAACGGCAAACAACCAGAAACCGGTTTGGGTGTGTAAGTGCAGGGGAAGGTAATCCATCAGCACTGTGAGTGCTTGAAAAGAAATCACTACGTTATTGTGTATTTCATCACGATTCTTCGTTATACGAACCCAGTGTAACAATGATATTCAAGTATGACTTTGTTTGCCAATTAACCAGTGTTTTAAGGCTCACTGAAACTAACCTTACTGTCTCCACCTGATGACGACAAATAGCCAGCAACTGGTAGTGATTTGCAAGTATACGGTGGATTTAAGCAACACATTGCTTCGGAAATAGAACTTATTAAATCTTCTTTAACTGAACGAGGAAAGATTTGGATTATATAACTTTTATGAGATAATTAAGTAATGATTCAAGACAGAAAAAACAGATTTTTCGTTCGATTAACAAATGTTAACTTTTGTTGTGGATTATTGAGACAACAATGGTGTCAAACCTACAAATTTATCGATAATTCTGATCTTAGATTCCCATTAAATCGACATAGATAGTATAAAATCCACATACCTCAAATAGAGATATCTCGAATTCAATTTTACGCGATTTGTATGCATTTATCCTCCATATACATAGTTTACGATGCAATTTTCCCGTCGGATAAATAATTTTGCCTGGAGTGAAGATACGGTCGCCCCCACAGTTATCTGTTTAAATTTTGCGAAAACGAAAATAGTATATCTGAATTATTTGAGTGAAATTACTCGAAGCATCTGCCAAAGTACGATCAGATATTAAGGTAACATGATATAATTTTTCACACCACGTTACAGACAATTAGCACCTAGAAAAAGTTAAAGGCATAACTTGTGCCATCCTGGTGTCTTACAGACTGAACTAGGCATTACAGCATGAATAAATTTGATTAGTCTCTCCATTAACAATTACATTCGGAAATTTGACAAAGTTCATAGACTGTCGTTTTGTAAGCGTTTTGTCATTTCTCTATATAGCGCAGACATAGTGGCTAATTGAGATCATCCTTAAGTTCTATTTTTCTAGGATTGCTCGCACAAGTCATTTTTCTATAGGCTACATTCTTCGTGTTTTCAAAAAACTGACTGATAATATAGTGCAAAGTACTCTATTCAGACCCGCGATTGTTATCTGTTGCGATCCCGCATATCCATATAGTCAGCTATATTCGCAGTCTGCAAACTTTTTGAACTATAAAACGAGTTATATAATTCTATTAATTATCCACTATAGTCAGGTATAATTATTTTATCTGAGGTTAAGCACATTACTTGCTTGTAATTAAAGAACATTTTACTTGTTTTAAGCTTTATTCGCAAGAACCATCCAGTCTCATAACTACGGCAAATCTTCATATCAATAAACCGTATGCTGGATCCTGCGTACCAAGAATATATTTTTTACGCAGACGAAAGAGTGCAATAACGGTATGAATTTCTCTATATTTCTATGAAATCGATCCTTTATATTGAAGAAATTAAGTACGATTTAATGAGCCGTTTTTCATTTATATCCAATCACACAACCAGCCAAACATCGGTAGCTTTATTCCTATTAAACACTTTGTTCTTGTAATCAAATCGTGTCTAAAATTCTGTGTGAAGGCATCGTTATTCATAATTAACAATTAGACTGAGTTAATTATTTATATGATGTCGTGAAAATAAGACGCTCGCGTATATTGTTTATTTGAAGGTTTTATTGCTATTGCTGAGGCGTATCACAAACCTCTGTCAATGTTGTTTGCTGAGATCCTTTGAACGACGAAACAGTCCGATTCTCGAGGGAACAATCTCTCCCGCAACGCTAGCAACGATAAGTAGAACTCGGTCGATCGGTGTCAGTTGCACGCCAGCACCGTGATCTGCGTTCACCAGCCAAGAGCTGTATCTGCTCCTTCTCAGCTTGCGGAAAAAGCTTTACACAATTCCTCCAATGTGAGCGGTCAAATGCCGCTTCTTCAAATCTCTTTTGCAAACTCCTTTGTACTGCAATCGCGGCCTGTTCAATGGTCTATATCCTGATTTCAAATGACCATAGAGTAGATCTTTCGGAATACGACCATTTTCTATTCTGTAGACGTGGCCAAACTGTCGTAGTAGGATGAACATGCTCTGTAGGACAGCTTTTGAAATCACTTCAAAATTAGTCACTTTATGCATCCACCATATGTTCAAATTAGGATGGATGCTTTGTAGATGAAAAGCATTCAGCTGCCTTTTGTCTCTTACGTTGGTTGTCCATGTTTCACTGCCGTACAGTAAAGCATTTGGTACGCACGCATTGCATATCATCAAACACTAGGTTTTAATCGGGACAACATGGCAGCAACTTTACCAATCCGCTTATCAATCTCCGTGTCTAGCTAAAGATTATTCGCAATGGTTGAACCAAGATATGTGAAATGATGTACTGGTCCAAGCTGAAAGTTTTCTAAACTGGCGACTGGAGGCGTTACAATTCCTTGACCAAGAAATTTTGTTTATGAACTGTTCTCCAGACGGGCACATTTGAGTAGCTCCGTTTGCTCGACCAGTCCAGAAGAAGCCAGCAACATCTATTGTGATCGCCCAACCGAACAGATCTCTGTGTCATGACTTCCCATCGGATACAGTGCAAACTAACACCGATTAGATCCGATGGGCATTGTTGTTTAACCCTTTGTCTACTGACGGTAACTTTAGTTACCACCTCAAACAAGCAGTCGAATGCTCAGTAGCTCCCGTAGTTAACTTCAGTTACCATCGGAGTGCATTTGTCAGGCGGCGTCTGGCATCTGATCCATAAACATTAATCATGTTTTATTTTTGCCCTAATTGAGCAGAATAAAACAAAATATAAAATACCGATATCCAGTTACGTAGACAAAGGATTAAGCGATATTTAGAGAATATGTTGTTTTTATATTTGTGGCTACTCATTCGTGCCAAGCCCATTGAACTATTCACAATGTTTATCACGGCGATCCATAATGGAAGCACTGGAATCGAGTTTCGCTCTTATTTGAGCTCATCGACATCGACCGAAGGAAGCCAATTTGTCCTTATAAGCAGGCACCACACGGATGTGCAATCGTGAAGTATTTCTATGCTGTGCGTCTAACATCGTGCAAAATTGATTTGCCAACGGTGGTTGATAATGCGTGGGACTAAAAACTGATGGTCGGGGGTTCGAATCCCACCCGAAGCGAAGAATATGTACTGCTGATCAGCTCAAATAAGAGCGAAACTCGAGTTCAGTGCTTCCATTATGGATCCTCGTGATCAAATTTGTGAATGGTTCAATGGGCTCGGTAAGGACAAGTAGTCACAAATATTAAGACAACATATTCTCCAAATACCACTGAAGGGCTTTCGTCTTACTCATGTTGATTGCTAGCTCAAAGGTTCTGCATGCCAACGAAAAATTATCTGACACATATATGGTGCCGTTCAAAAAAAAAATGATATGAACCCTTCGGGTGGGGCACAGTAAAAACCAAAGTGTGAATATTATTTGTCCATTTACACTCACATTGTTTTTTTCCATTATAGCTTATGACCGATGATAAATGTCAGGCGGGAATAGAGAATACGCACTCTATTTATTAATGTCTGTTCATTGCCATCGTTGGCAATGTGTCGAGCCAAACACGCTCACCTTCTCCTGCACCCTATCCATGCAAGCGTGGCCGTCCATCCATTGCTGAAATAAATAGTCACCCTTTTTAAGTCACTCTTCTAAGTTAAAGACTGATCACCAGCTACAATTTTCCAGTCTGTATCAGCTGACGCATAGAGCACTCGGCGTGGTAACCGTTCAGGTTTCATGCTCAGGAGGTGCCTCAACCAGCGGACACGACGACGCTTAATGGCTGTCTGAAGTCATATGCCGTTGCTTCATAAGACGCGACACCTGACCTTAGATTTGCAAACGTGGTGTTACCACCGAACTGTAGCAATCTTTCGCAAAAGACGTTGGTCGAAGACCTCCAGGCTCTGACATCTTATGAGCAAACTGTACAACATTCACTCCAGTAAACCAATACTGTCCTTACCGAGGTGGAATATATCCTTACTTACAAACTCAAGCTCAAATCACGTCTCGTCCAGAGGCACTTAAGTTTAGTGAATGACAGTCTGGCCTTGGCAATTTTGGACTTAAAAACTTCTATATCCGACCCCTAGCAACCACCAGTCTTGATAGGTAGTTGAACTGCTCAACATGATCGAGAACCAGATCTTTTATCAAAATTTGGCAGTTCAATTGACCAATCATGAAGGTGCACTTAACACTTATTTGGCAACAAGAATAGCCCATACTTAAATGCCTCCATTGCCATCACATCAAAGGCCTGTTGGATCAATGTTAGATCTACTCCCAGTAATGCAATATAATGAGAATAATCCAAATCCATGATACGCCTACCTGGAATGAGCTCAACGAGGCCCGTGGAGAAACCACTAAGAGCACTACGGGGGATGTCCTCTAGGATAGCGACGTAATCCGATGATATTTCATTGCGAGGTAAGCAGTTCCAATGGCGGATACGTTAACCGCGTCAAAGGCGGTTCTAATATCAAGAAACACAAAAATGGTAGGTCGCTGTTACTGAAATAAGCGAAATTCCGCGATACTGGCAATATTTGGTTTTTTGGACTGGTATTATCAGCAGGTACACTCTCATCTATCCAAATCTTTGAGAACAGTTCGTGCAATTCTGCTACGACTGTCTCGCATCCTTCCTTAAATGATACCGGGTGTAATTCGTTCCGGCCCTTGTGTCGCTTCAGTGATTGGATTTCTCTTCGTATTCCTTCATCATTGGGCTAAGCTAGCGACACGGCTATTGAAATGGAGATTGAAGGATGTTGTAGCTTAGGGCCACAGGCACTAATCAATTGGTAACGTAGTCGCATGTTGTCCATAGCTTTCGCTCTTTCCATTTTCGAGGAGCGTTCTATCCAACAAATCTCACGGTCACACCTCAGACTATCTTTGATTAGGAGTCTAAGACGCTTGCGATCGTCTTCATACTCTAAACATTCGATGGTTGCCCGACCAATCACAAAGAATACATCCACTAGTTTTGCTCGATTACCCATGTCATATGATTGGCTACAATTGAAATATTCATCGTCCTGGAAATGTTTTTAAACGCAAGCAAATTAAATGATGATCTGACGTGGGCTTCTCCAAGGACGCCCTGTGTATCCAATAGCATAGGACACACTGTGTTTGGCTGAAATCGTAGATGGCCTTCAAGCATTTGTCTGAGGCCCGACGACGGGCCAGTTTGAGCAATATCACGTGACACTAATTTTCGTGTATTGCTTGATATTGATCAACTTCATTGTACGTTTTCAAGTGTTCTCATCCATGTATTGCATAGCTTGTCAAAATAGATATCCTTTTCGCTAATCATATTTATGCTTAGTGAAGAATTCACAAAATAATTGTAATTGAATCGACTTATCAGCGTTTGTGTAAAGTTTTATTTCATCCCGTAAATAGTTTAGACAAGATTTCCGCACTTATTAAATGATGTACAATTCGCAAATCTCCTTTATTGGTTATAAAGCAGAGTAGGTGTTAAAAGTTTGGCCACTCTTTATTGGTGAAGCGTGAAATGTAGGAAAGAAAAATATAATGATTGGAGCAAGTTGTGGAAAGAGAACTATCCGTGTCTTGTTCAACTGATTTGAATAAACAACTAACTCTGATCTATTTGAAGATTTTAAACTCGGCAATATATTCAAATTCTTTATATATTCTGAAATACATTTCATGCATCCATGGACTTCAGAGGATTACCCGAGAATCAAATAGAAATCATTTAACACACGTTTCGCAATCATTTTCGTGATAATAGTATGACTGTTATTCGATGTTAATATTGCATGTTACTTACGCAAAAGACTTCGAAGAGGACCAACAGATTGAGGCAAG
>JACCGJ010001786.1:65939-78537 GCA_013407085.1 Atriophallophorus winterbourni
TAATTCAAATTTGCCGGCATCGAGAAATATTCATGATTGCTTATTTGCGATATGTCACATGTTAATGGTAGCAAACGTTGTAATGATGGGACTGAAATTGGGGTAAGCGAGTTTTGAATTCCTGCCTGTGGGAGAGGAACTGCAATTTTGATGAGCTCAAATAAAACGCAACTCGAGTCACATGTTTGCAGTATAGAAGGCCGCGATAAACGTTTTCAATATTTCGAATGACTTGGTACTAATGAGTAGTCACAAATGTCAAACGAATGTTTTCCCATTGTCAAAGATGTCTAATAATTAGAAACGTATGAATTAATGCTGAAAACCTTTAATTTTCATTTTACATAACTAAACCCCTGTAATTTTTTCGTGCCATCAGCAAACTTACATTCATCGTATTCCGCATAAAAACCGTTATTCTGATTTTGTGAATCTGAGACAAATAAAAGCGACATTTTGCTTGTATGTGATACAAAATGTTCAGATGTATATTTCCACAACACCGCGATTCGAGTCGATAAACAATCTCGCCCACTGAAAATAATCAGATAGTCGTTCGGTTCATCTTCCAGCTGTGAAGTGGAAGGAGAGGACATTGGTTTTATGGCAATTCATGGCGATAGATCAAATTTGTTAAGCCCAAAGAAGGTTTAAAATCATGGTTCAACGTACATGATCGATTTAGTTAACACAGTTAACTGCGGAGTAATCTAATTCTCACGGTTGAGTGGTCAATTATTCGCTTTTGTGAAAATTGTCTATACCGACTAAGATGTTGATTTTGGACCAATCATCACTCAACAGTAACAATGTACGACCGATTTATCAAGCGCTCATCTCTACGAGATTCGCATTAAGAAACATGAAGCTAGTAATCCGAATCTTACAAGAGAAACAATACGTATTACATGAATTTGAATTTTTGTATGGTTGGTGGTTTCCTGTTAATTACATTTCGAACTGAAATCTGAAGCTTGAATATTTGTAAAATAAAATAAAAGTAAAATCCTTGTGAAAGTATTAGGTTATTTAGAAATAAATAATAGCAATAAACTGATAGATATTATTTGGAATGCACTTACTTCCAGTTGAAGGAATTTCAATCTAACCCTGGTTGCAGGCATTGAACTCAAATGATAAGCTTCGAAAGCATTATTTTCGTATAGTTTCGGGTAGCTAGCGTGTGATACAAACCCTGCCATGTTGTGTTTTTTTCCACCATGAGTCACATGGCTTACTGTTAATAAATTTTTCAGCAAATATTAGTACGATTTAAAGTTTAAAATTTAAGAAAATCAAGCAATTTCACACGAAATACATTCAGTTATCTAAATTGATACTTTTTATACTGGTTATCTGAAGAATCGAACCATATACAAAATCTCATTTAAGTTAAATGTATGAAAACAAAATTCGAAAAGTAATTGGTTTGACCAGTTTTATGTCTAAAGTTCCACTTTCGATGCAGAAGATTTGTCAGAACAAAGATATTAGTCAGAAAGGGAACATCAATGATTAGCACTTCAACCACCACCTCTGATTGATTGTCTCACTTAACGGTCTGTAAAATTTCTAGGAGTGTCCAGCTAAAAATGAAGGTTTTAAGCCAATGATATATTTGCCCTCAGACCATGGTTGAAACATCATCATGAACGTGGCAGATTAAAATCCCTTCACATTGGAAATAACAATCTAGATGCAAAAATTGAAAAATTTCCATGTAACGAGTAACGTATAAAAGGTGTAGAACGCTCTGTTCCTTATTAACGCATCTCAAGGATAAAACACCTTCAGGCTGCGCGACGAATTGTGTATATAAAATCAACTGTAAGGGTTGCTCGGGAGTATATATCGGACAAACATCCAGAGAACTCAGTACTAGGATAAGTGACCAAAAAAATCGAATCGGTAAGCAGCCACGCAATTCCAGTGAACATCAAACACTGATAAGAGATTCAGCACTAGCTGAACATTTGCTGGACACCGGTCACAGCGTAGATCTTGATAACGCAGAAGTGATAAGGCGGGAGATAAAGCCATACATGGAACGACTTCACGCTGAGGCGATTGAGATAACAAAGGCTGGTAAGAATGCTGTCAATAAGGTGGATGGGTCTGATATCTCCACAATCTGGCGTCCGGTCCTGCAGCGGATAAACATTAACGTGCGTAACCCCTAGTGTGCGCACCGATTACGCAATCGCGCTAATCGGTCAGCAGATGTCATTCACACCTGCCAAGACTAAAACAATTAAGGGATTATACGGCACGAAGTGGTGGTGGTGCGTCAGTGGATATTTAACGCACATGTCCTTCTTAACGAGCGCATAACCCACCATGGACTGTGCAGTTCTTAACCAGCTTATGATTGGTCAGGTGAATGCAATTTGAACTTGATCCCTGTTCGTACTGACACCTTTGGTCTGACGAAGCTTCTGTGTCAGAAGCGAAACGTTACCAATAAACTACTCTCACAGATTCACTAAAACTTTATTTTTTCATGAAAAATTTCAAATTAAAAAGGGTTCTCCAAATTTGACTATCTCATAGAGTCAGAGAGTGGTTTAATACGTACTACGATCAATAATTAGATTATCGCCAAGACTATACTGGTCGTTTATATGCGCCTTGAGTGCCTGACCAAAAATCAATTTGTGATTCTGCATATAAACATCGGTGTTCTTTTATGAACCGTATTTATCAGCGGCATACAAAAATAACTTTTGTTTACCACTTTTCCACTCTTTCAAGGAACACTGAACCTGAGTTAACTGTCTCCACTTGATAATGGCAAACGGCTAGAAACCGGTGTGATGTGTAATGGATAAAGATGTGAGCACCAAATTTTGAGCTTCAACTCTGCACCTTACAAATGAGTATTTGTATCTATGTTGGTACGACACTTTTTGTCTGAAGAACCCACTGTGTCAGAAGCAATATCAAAACCTGCTTCATCATATTTATTTCAAATTTGTTTTCCATACGTAAGTTTTTTTCTCTCGGTTTCAAACAATATTTAAGTTATAGCATAAGCTTCAAATTGTAAAACCTCCTCCTAATGCATTATTGATTAACACAATGGCAGGAAATGTTTATTTGTACGGTTAATTTGAGCCTAGTTACTAGCTAAATTACATTACATATTTGTTAATAATGTGTTTAAATGTCTAACATTGGCATTCAGTCCGAAAAAACTTCAAAACTTTTCAGGTTTTTGCTTTAAATGAACAATAAGCTTTGTCTCCACAAATGATAGAATTTTATGACTATTTCTATTGTAAAGTATGGCTCACATCACCACAATTGCAACCCAGGTGAGCATCACTTCACATTGTTCATCGATCCGCGTCTCGAGGGCTTGACGATGAATCACTATGTGATTCAGTGTTTGAACATCGTGGTTTGTTGTACAAACCCTATGTGACAGTGGCATCCAAGTCTAACTTTGCTTACCACTTATCCACTGTTTCAAGGCTCACTTAACCTCATCTTACTGTCTCCACCTGATGCCGGTTGTTGTGTTCAAGTGCGGGTATGTTAGCAACACATTACATAGTTCATCCATAAGCGCTTCGAATGCTTGACCAAGAATCACTTTGTGATTCTGAGTTTGAACATCTTGGTTCATTGTACGAACCTTATAAAACAATGATTTCAAATTCTAACTTTGCTTAAGAATATTTCTGTTTCGAAATTTAGATCTCCAAATCGCCTTCAATCGTCTATGTTCGATTTATAATATAATATTTGAAGTCGAAATGTGAAAACCAAAAATAATCTTGGATATGAGACATGATGTACATTTGTTGGAATGGGCTTACTTATTTATCATGCATTTGTCAAATTAAACTTACTTACCGACAAAAGCAAGAAATAATCGATATAACAAACTCAAGTGCATAAGGAAATTCGCTCAGGAATACTTGGGCTCTGTTAGCATAAAAGCAATGTTCTCAAATGCTAATATGGAATATTTACAAATCGAGCAGATGTGCATAGTTCGGTGGAATTTGTAAACAACGCAGTGCTTTGATTCGCTATTCAATAATCCATATGATGCAAATTGTGTTGGATGGAATGTTAAGACTTTAATAATGAATGCTCATTCTTGACTTTATAAATTGAAGATGCGAGATCTAATTGGTCATATAATTGAAGAAATAAACAATAACAAAGTTATACTTGAATGCATAGGGTTCGAAATACGAACAAAGATATTCGTACAAACAATCACATAGTGATTCCTGGTCAAGCACTCAAGGCGCTCATGGTTGACCAAAGTAATGTGTTGCTCACATCAGCCGCGATTACACACCACTACCGGTTTCTGGCAATAAAGTATAACATTGTTTACCACATATCCACTGCTTCAAGTCTCACTAAATCTAAGCTTACTGGCAGCAATCAGCCAAAAACCGGTAGTAATTTGTAAGTGCGGCGGATCTGAGCAACACGTTACCTTTTTCATTTATGAGCGCCTCGAGTACCTGGCCAGGAATCACTAACTTATTCTACGTTTGAACAGTGTGGTTCGTTTTCCGAACGGTTTGTGAGATTGGCATTCAAGTGTATCTATGATTACCACTTATCCACTCCTTCAACGCTCGCTGAACCTAAGCTTAATTTCTCCACCTGATGATGCGAAGAGCTAGAAATTGGTAAAGATGTATAAGCACAGCGGAGATATGAGCAACACACGAACATCTGAAATTTCAACTAGCCATCAATAATTAAACACGCCTTTTTATCTGTATCAAGCACAGTAAATATTAATTTCCACTCATTTTTGTATGACGTCTTTATATCGGACATTTCGGTGGCTCATTATATTTAATAAAATTTATTGAAACTTCAATAAGAAACTCAAAATATTACAGACGGCCAGCAGTGCACCGTGACAATACTTGTTGGGCTTCGCTTTGTCCCCACGTAAAGCTAAATTTTAATTTGCAAAAGTGGATTCATTATCACCTTTGCAAAACTGTTTGTTTGAATGACTTTAAAATATTGGGCTATTTATGCTTATAATGCGGAGGTGCGAAGTGCATTTGCGATGAGGGAAAATAACAGGCTTCTAAATGTTATAAAGAAATCCACCAACCGGCAGAACACATGAACAAGAAGCGATGAAAGGATGGCCTTCAACAAATTTTGGGTGAGAAAAGACGGGAATGATTGCCTTAGGTCATTTCTGGTCAACAAGTGGCATGTGGTGAACATATGGCCAATTTTCACATTTTCGGTCATCCGTTCATCTTTAACACGTTACCCCCTCGTTGTACGCACATACATCTTTTAGGTCAACCTGTCCAACGCTAATCGCGTTCATCCAAGAATCTCACAACACAAGAGATGTTTGGCGAGCTACGGTATCTGCACCGTATGTCCAAAGTCGAAGTAAGTCGAATCTTGAATAAGGCGGGTATTAGAGTAACAAATAAGAGAAGTAGAACGCTCCGCTAGGTATTAATGAATCTCAAAATGAGACTTATTTAGGTTAGGCGATCGACTGCATCTACAAAATTAAATGCATGATTTGCGCTGGTGGTCACTTTGGGTGAACGTCCAGCGAACTTTGCACTAGGGTAAACGAATTTGGAAACGAGTAGAAAGCAACCCCGCAATCCCTGTGAATATCAATCAATGATTCGGGATTCTGCCCTAGCCGAACACATGCAGACACGGGTCACAGCGTAAATCTTGATAACGAAAAGGTGAGAAGAAGGGTTTGAAAACTTATATGAAAGGTATCACGCTATGGCAGATTAAATAACAAACGCTGGGGAGTTTATCTCAACAATCTGGCGTTCGGCACTGCAGCAAATAAAGATTACTGTGCGTAACAACTAATGTGCACATGGATTACGTAAGCAGTAGGTCAGCGGACGCTGTGCAAACCTGTACATAATATAAACAATTTAAGGATTAACGAAACATTTACTGGGTGTGATCAATTGCCTTGATCTGACATGCCTATCTTAGAAAACTCATTATTAGTTAAGAAACTGCCATTTAAACCTGAACCCTGTTCGTGCCGATACCATTGATCTGACGAAGCGTCTGTGTTTAAAAGAGAAACGTTACCATAAACCTGTTCTAACCGATTCATTGCCATCTTTGTTTTCATGAATATGAACTCCCAATCGGTCTTCGATATTTTCAAATACAATAGAAGCCGATTGTTCAAAGTCAAGACAAATAAAGAAACACTCTTATCATAGATAAGTGAAACAATCAATCACTACACTGATCCTCAACTTGTTTGTCCCCGTTGTCACTTCGAATGACTTACCAGTCGGTTACGTGAATACCGGTATAATTCAATCCCTCGCATTACATGGCTCGTTTGACTGGCATTGACCAATTACAGGTCGTTAGACTGTGGCTGACGTTGTCCATATTTCTATACATCCGACGATGTCGTCGCCCGAACCTTTGGAATGCAATAATTACGAAACCCGAAACATTACGAATTTGAAATTGTCGTCGTCGATCTTTTCGGCGGTTCTTGCTCTTGTGTTGTGCCGAAGGGTAGATTTCTGTATATGATTCGGTAGCTGATGATTAGCACTAATCGATGATGAACTTCACAACTTCACAATAACTAATTCATGAAAATAACCAGAAAACCAATAATGCGTTTCCGTTCAGATGCGGCTTTGAGTTATTTCGTTATGTAGCGAAATTTCTGTCCTACAAGGTTCTACCCCTTCGTATGAATGCTACCGATAAAACGTTAAATTGCAGATCATGGTTAGTTCCATAATTTAATAAAGCGAAATTTCAACAGAAAACGCTAAAAAATTTCGGAGCTACGATATCTCCACCGTATGTTAAAATTGCCTCCAAATGGATAAGTAGAATCTTGATTATAGTAGTGTAACATATAAAAACGGTAGAATGCCCCACTCCTTATCAATGCAATAGTTTTCAAAAAGATATTTGCATGGGCTGTCAGTGTGTTTACATGGGGCTAGGATGGGGATAGGAAAAATTGGCATGCAAAATGCGGACTACCTGTTTAGCCGATGCTTCACGATTTGGCATTTGAGTTTTTTTCCTCGCACGTATATCTGATCGCTTTTGAGTTATAATGTTGCGATGCAGCGATCTGTGGTCTCAGCTGCATTTATTTTTTAATCATTGGCGACGTCAGAACGTTAACATAAGTAGCTTATGCTGATGCTTCTCCATAAGACATGTCCGTCAATACAAAATCATTGGGACGAATAATGTTAAAGATGCATCGCTATTGTAGCTGATTCATTAGTTGTTTCTCCACATTCTGGAACTTCCGAAAGAATTAAACCTCGATCGTCCCTCTTTGTATAATAGTGAGCATGGAATGGTGGCCAATCATGTATAATTAATCCTTGTGCAACCAGTCTTTACACAAATCCGTTAAACTGTAGTTTTCTGTATCGGGAAGAGCGAAGATGCTACCATATTCCATGCATCCAGGATGCTGATGATTCACCGATTCGCAATATTCTATTATTCTGTCGTTTATTCACTGGAAAAAGTTGATATAAATAGCAACCGAAATATACACTGTTATTCTTCGTTTGCCTTAATCTCCCCGTCCGGCGACAAGTACTCCGGAGACGAAGATTTTTTTTCCATACGTGCTGTCAAATAAATATCAATGTTTAGTCAAATCGACCCATTTATTTCACACACTGATGACATATGCCAAACTTTTTCTCGCGATTGATAAACGCACCAGTGCAACTTCTGAAAACTCTACAAAAATGATCGATAGCTATGGCTGCTGCTCCGTGGTTATTGAATGCTTTTGAAAACTCGATGCGAATGTTCTATTTCAATCAAATTTTGGAGTTTTAGTTTAATGTAATCAGGGGTTTAAGCTATCATGAGTCGAATGCTCAGAAGTAATGGCAACTATTCCATTGGCACAGAAGTACTATTTCTTAAAACTTAAAAACAAATTTGCTATTATTTCTGAGCAAGTCGATACTTGCTTATTTTGCTTGACAACGTTTGAACAGAATGTGGATCAAACCATGAAAACCAACAAACCATCCTATCTTACTTGTGACTTTTTTGTCTGCATCGCATGATGAAAGGAAGTACGCTTGGCTGGAATGTTGTTTTGCTGTTTAAAATTAATTTACAATGCATGTTGACCTACTTAGTTGGATTTCAAAATATCTGCACGTTGTTCGTGTTGATTGATTAAAGCTGGTGACAATATTCACGAGCATTAATACATTAAAATATTCATCTTCTGAAAATTTACCATGAAAGCGAAAGATAAATTGTTGAACTAATTAAACTAACCCTAACACTCCGCTTCATAACGGCGATTAGCTAGACACATGTGTTTATGCAGAGCTTGCGAGCAATCGAAATTTTGTTTATATCAATATTTTACTATGTTAAGTAAAATAAAACAGAATAATAATATTCAAATCCATTCACGAATGTCGAACAATTCCCAGCATCACGGAAAAATTTCCTAATTTGATAGTTCTCAAAGTTCCTAATCGTTATGCGAGGTAATCAACAGCGTTCATAGAGCTCGGATGGGATTCAGTCGTCACCAGGGGCCGTCCCATTCGCTAAGCGGTCGATTGCCCTATCAAGCCCATCCAGAGTAGGGGGAGTATCTAGATGTTTAATGGATGGCAAGCGCTCAAAATTCATAAGTGCATGCGGTAAAACTGTTTTGTCCCTAATGTAAACAGAGAAAAAGTGCTCTACCCATCTTTATATCTGCTGAGATTTGTCGGCTATTGTGTTTCCACATACACACCCAATGTGATACGTTTTAAGTTTGTTTGGAACAATGGCACTCTCGATCCCATCATAAATACTGTACACATTTTTAGATACTGAGGTTAATTTCAGTCAAATAGTCGTTTTCACATTGTGTTGCAGTATGTTGTGCCTTATATCGAGCTGAACATAGAAGTCGTAAGTTTACATCTAGTGATGTACATTTGAACTACAAGAATGCTGACCGTTTCTCGTCCAACACAGCAGTCATATCAGAAGCTTTTGTTTCGAACCAGTCGCTCGTTCGAGCTTTCTTTGGACCATAAGTAGAACGTGCGACTCAGCAAATGCATGAATACTATCCATATATATATATATAGGGTTTGCATCCATGCATCCTTAACTTATCACGCCTACCATCATAAGGCCGGTCGCGATGTGTGCATCAAAAATGCATGTAAATGGGTATTTTTTGTTCCAGCCCATGACTTCAATAACATTCTCCTATGAGTTGCCACAAGTGAATAATTACCTGGTCCGTGACAGCCCTTTGCAACAATTGCTTCGAAGTTCAAAATTTGCTCAAATGTTTTATTGTTTATCTTGATTAAATGTTCACTGGTTATAAATCGTTTGCAGTAAACACATCATGATATTAGAAAAGAAACATTATCAAGATAAGATGATATTTTATCGACGAAAGTTGAACTTAGTTGACGTTTAAGGAATCGGTAATCGATAATTGAATTAAAGTACAACCGAAATATCACAAATTTCCGATATAATTTGCGATGACTTGTAATAGCATCGTGATTGAGTTCAGCAGCATAATTCTTCCACAACTCGATTCTGAAATGCAAAGTTTACTGCGAATTGATAGTAGGTCATTTTAGTATTATTTTTATGATATAAGGAGGCATTATCGTGATTATATATTCATATTCGTTTAGGAGATTTTTTCTTCATTTTTGAACACATCGTGTATGGTCAATGTAAGACACAGAGGATGTTTACATTACTAAGAACCCGCAGCTTGAACTGGCTTGGTTATATGTACAAAATTAAAAATAGTCGTATTCACAATGATCAACTCTATGCTGACTTGAAACGAAGAATGAAATTCTTATCCTAAATTTTGAGGATTTCAATCGGTCTAATTACCTACATGGCAAAAAATTATTCCGATGGTTTCACAAATTTTATTCATCGTAAAAAGGCATTTATTATTTGATAATTTGTGTAAATTTGGTGACTGTTCAGATCTAAGTTTGACACGAAATTATACAATATATTCGCGGTTTTGAGTAACTGATGATAAAAATAATGCGAAGATTAGTTTACATAAATTATGTTTTGTATAAGAATGCACTTTCAAGGCTATTATATCACGAAAATTGGTCGCATAGAATAAATTTTATTTTTCTAAGCTGCATTTTACTTTTTGCTCTATTTTGTATGATTATTTAATAGAAAAAAAAACACGTAATGAACGATTACCAACCGTTGTTCCGGGTCAACTTAAATACATTGCTACCGGATATCCATTGTCGTCTGTCATCATATAACATCAATGTTTGGGCATCCCCTGTTGCTGGAAGTGAAGAAATTAAAACAATTTCTCCACTGAATGACAAAGATTTATAACGATCAAAATGTTTAACTAATATGTGTTAACGACATTTTCTGTGTCGCCAAAATCCATTCGATTGATTCAATCATTATATTATATTTAATTATTACTAGTATTTTACCAATATACCTATAAAATCAAATCGACCTAGCGTTCAAGATTACATACAATTGTTTGCAATTGTGTATCTCTCTAATAACAGCTGGTGAAAATCTAAGTACAAAATATATTGCTGTCATATTAATGTGTAGCTCACATCCCTCGCACTTAAACACCACCACCGGTTTCTGTCTGTTTGCCGTCATCAAGTGAAGACAGTGAGATTAGGTTCAGTGAGCTTTGAAACAGTGGATAAGTAAACAAAGGTATACTTGAATGCCACTGATACATATGGTTCGTTCGGAGAACGGCGATGTTCAAACACAGAATCACATTGTGATTCGTGTCAAGCACTCATGGCGCCTATGGATGACCAAAGTTATGTGTTGCTTACATCCCCGCATTTACACTCCACTACCGGATTTTGGCTGTTTGCCGTCATCAAGTGAAGACAGTGAGATTAGCTTCAGTGAGCTTTGAAACAGTGGATAAGTAAACAAAGGTATACTTGAATGCCACTGATACATATGGTTCGTTCGAAGAACGGCGATGTTCAAACACAGAATCGCATTGTGATTCGTGTCAAGCACTCATGGCGCCTATGGATGATCAAAGTTATGTGTTGCTTACATCCCCGCATTTACACTCCACTACCGGGTTTTGGCTGTTTGCCGTAATCATGTGTAGATAGTAAGTTTAGGTTCAGTGTCATAATTATGAATTGTTCCATATTTTCAATTTATATAGAACTAAACTAGTGTGAGTTTATGGCACCGTGAGGTAGAGTATTCCAAAACTACAACACATATACATCTTCATTAAAAACACCTCAAGATTCAACACGAAGACAAGATCACATTGGCAATGTGGTGTCGTATAAGGAAAAAGATAAAAAAAAAATAGGATTTGTGAATATCAAGATCGTTTTATTTGAAATATGTCATGTATTGTCACTGTGTGACGAAAGATTATTCTTTAGTATAATCATAGGATGGTATAGCTTCACCGGATGCAAAGTGAATGTCTTAGAGGATATAAGTTCAAGTTCAATATCTTGTATGTTTGGATTAATTACGATCAGACTCATCTGCGAGCCAGTTAATCTAAATTAAGATGCTTTTTTTCTCTATATTGGAGCTCGTGAATACAGCCCACCACTTCAGTTGCTTTGCGACGAGTCCTCTCAAACTTCTTGACCTCATTATGTAGCCATGGTGCCGACGCTTTCACTAAGTAATTAAAGACTAGATCTTTGTACGTGTGTTCAGGATGAATGTTTCAACGCGAAAACTTCCAAATACACGTCGATGTATACTTGTCATCGATCAGTTCTGTTTGTAGTGTGGAATATCCAAATTACCACGGTGATCACGTATGTCGCTGGTATTTCGAATTATTAGGATTTTTTAATGTGAGGATTATTTCATTATGCATTCTACATTGTGAATCAGTCCGCCCATTTTAAAATCCCTCGATTAGACTATTGTTTCATAGATGGTTCAAAATTGAAATATCTTTTCAAAACGAATGTGTGTGTTTTAATCAGCAAAGTCTTAAATTAGGTGTACATGCGTTTTTCTTAGAGGAAACTGATTCATGGAAATGCTAGAATTATGCGCTGCAATATCCTTAGCAGACAAGAGGCGCGTTTGTATACAACACACTGTATTTCATTTTTCAATCGACCACAAATTCACATCCGAAGAGCTTTCATCGGTTGTGTAATTCAGGATTTTGGGTCCGTTTTGGCACCAGTGGGAAAAGCTGGGATTGCTGCCTGTCTACATTAATTTGGATTTTTGCATATTGAACAGCAGGTGTTTCCATTAACAATCGGTTAATGCACTCATGCCGTTTTTTAACAAAAATCAATCATGAATATTGCTAATTTGCTTCCATATTTATGTTAATCACGAACATAATTTTGCATTTCATCTGGCTGCGCTGAATATCAAAGGACACTGAATATGGTGGCTAGAATTACTTTGCACATTCGGTTCAGTATTTTTCATTCAGGTCCGACGGTTTACAGTGCACTCATAATAATCTCATCTGATTCCGATCACATGTTACTCAATATGAGTTATGTTAATCAATATGAGAGTCTTAGATTAAATTAAATTTCTTTAT
>JACCGJ010001787.1:0-22120 GCA_013407085.1 Atriophallophorus winterbourni
TCGTATTCGCTTCAATATCAAACAATTTCGGGCGAGACACGCTCAAGTATTCCAGACGATGGGAAACATACAGCCACAGAGCAGCATCAACGAACGAGCAGCTTTTCTTTCTACACGAATGCCAACGAAACCGACTAACACCGAAATGCTTACAACGTCGTCCACCCCTCAATCATCCACGTGCAATAAAACTAATGGAGAAACAAAATCGCGAATGGATTTCCATGATGATCACAGATGCCCACGAAAGACTGAAGAAATACAAAGCTATATTAAATGAAGAACGAGCGAGGTGCGACGTCCACATCAGGGCAGCAACTAACAGATGACCTGGAGAAAGCAATTAAGATAACAACGAGCGAGCAAAAATGAAGAAGCGAAGAATACTTGACCTGAAATCGCAAAGAATTAAGCCTAATGAATGGGATAATTACGCAGAAACCTGGGTGAGAAACCTCTCAACAAAGCAATTGACAACAACCGATGAACGGGTGCTTGCGAAAGGACTTAACTTTAATTATCGGGATGCCGACGCAAGTGAATTCTTAGCGGGTCTGGAGGACATAATCAAATCTCAGGATCTGGATCAGGAAACAAGAGAAAATGTTCGGCAGAAAATTATTCCCGCATTGCAGAGAAACGTAGAACACCAGATGTTTAGCTATGCGGAAAGGAAAGCCATCAAACAACTTAAGAACGACCAGAACATAGTCATTTTACCCGCAGACAAAGGGCGAATGACGGTAGTCATGGATAAAGCTGATTACATCGAGAAAGCTGAAGAACTGCTGCGGGACACGACCACCTACCGACAAGTCAGTGAAGATGAAACGAAACGACTAGAAAACAAGATTAACGCTGCCCTCAAGAGACTGAAATTCAATGCACATATTACCAGTGCCGAGTATTTCCGAATGAAACCGGAAGATTCCTCAATCCCGCGATTCTACGGTTTACCAAAGGTGCACAAAGAAGGTATCCCACTGCGTCCAATTGTTTCACTGCCGGGAGCACCCACGTATCGATTGTCGAAAGAACTACGAAGAAAACTCCTATATCTCGTCAGAGGCTCGGACCACTCCGTACAATCGGCAGAAGAATTTCTCAGAAAATTGCAAAACGTGAAGATTACTGAAGACGAGCTGATGGTCTCCTTCGATGTCACCGCCCTATTTACGTCGATCGACCTTACACTCGCCAAGCAAACAATTTCATCGCTGCTAACGGAACACGGAACAACGTATGGCGGAAATCGAGTCACTCATGAGGAACTAATGACGCTCTTGGACCTTTGTCTCCACACTCAATTTAAATTCAATGGAAAATTGTATGAGCAGATCAAAGGAACCCCAATGGGGTCACCTATCTCTGGACTGATAGCGGAAGCAGTAATGCAGAGATTGGAACGCATTGCCATTCCTCTAATAGAACCGAAACTTTGGGTACGCTACGTGGACGACACATTCGTCATAATAAAGAAATCGCAAGTAGAATACGCTCATAGACTACTGAACTGCGTCTTCACAGGAATACAGTTCACAAAAGAAACTGAAATCAACAGGTGCCTACCGTTCTTGGATGTCCTTGTAACTAGAAGCGACACAGGATCCCTCAAGACAAGTGTCTACCGAAAGCACACACATACGGACCAAATCCTAAACTTCAAAAGCAAGCATCCGATTGCACACAAAAGGAGCTGCGTACGAACGCTATTCAACCGAGCGCAGACGCACTGCAACTCGTCTGAAACGCTGGTAGAGGAAGAAAGATACCTTTTCAAAGTCCTGAAGAAAAACGGCTACCCGAAAAGCTTTATACTAAGATACAAATCGCCAAGAAGCTTGCCTACGGAGCAACCAAACGCACAGGTCAGGAAACCTTTACCTTACATTGAGAATGTTTCAGAAATCGCTGCAAGAGTACTACGACCACTCGGAATCAATGTTGCACACAGACCTACGCAAACACTCCGCAATCAGCTGTGCAAATTGAAAGATAACTTGAAAGAAGAAGACAAAACAAACGTGGTCTACAAAATCCCATGCGCGGATTGTGAGATGCATTACGTGGGACAAACTGGAAGGAGGCTGGGTACCAGACTGAATGAACACCAATCAGCGGTAAGGAGGCACGACTACAAATCGTTACTATCAATTCACGTCGATCAAGAAGGACACCAAGTCAACTGGAATGGAACCAGAGTCATTGCAAGGGGACGCACGCGCCACATACGGGAATTCCTCGAGGCGTGGCACTCCACAACGCGGTCATTGAATCAACACGTTCAATTGGACGACATGTATGTGCCAATGAGGAACCGAACATTAAGACGCGTGACCTTGAGAACAACCAATGACGAGGAAATAAACAGAACGGTCAGCGTATAAAATCAGAAAACACGACGGTTACGAACACTTCGCAAGAAGTTCAGCTGACGATGTCATCTAGCTTGATGACGAAACGTCCTACTGTTACAATTGCCAGCTAGCGAACACACAACATAGAACATACTCGTTTGAATTTTTTCAAATAACGTGAAGCCACATGATCAAGCAGTGTCTATAAGCTGAATCCGGTATATGCGGCAATGATATGTGATGTGCGATTCCCGTAAAACTATGCGCTAATTGCGAGGTTGAATTGGTCTAAACGGAAATGACGGTTTACTTTGTTATTGTTTTATTCATCGCCCATGCAAATTTAACAACGGAAAATGCGCAGTATCTTCTAATTGACCTTGTCTGACATTGGTGGGCAGTACAAAACCAAGTGTACTCGGCCATTGAGCAAAACTGTTTACCTTTTTCGTAATCCTTACGTTGTGATGCCCTCCAGTCTGTCTGTTGCGTGCTGATTCGTTTTTTCCGTATTTTATCTGTTCAGCTGCCAACAAAGGCGCTTCTTCCGTACTTGACTGCAGTTGTGTTTTGAATACTCTTCAGTGTGACCGGTTCAAGGAAATCGCCTGAACAATAGTATCTCAGTTGCGACCAACCTCGACTCTGTTATTTCTAACTGTGCCGTGTATCCCAGGTTTTGTCTATTACAATCGTTAATCTATAAATGAAGGGGTTTCGCTTACTTTTCCCGCTATAGCCAACATGAAAGTCTACTCCTAGTTTTTGTTTTTTAATTGATTTTTGCTCATTGAACTTAGGAAAGAATATTTCTGCCGAATCGGACTGTGGGTTCATGTGAAAAGGTGTGATGTCTGAGGTCCTAATGCGCTGACGATGTACATCCATGTACCACCTCGACTTGAGGAGGCCAACAAAACAGCTCATTCAAGTTTATGTCAGTCTCACCACGAACACTTTAGTATATAAACACGCTTGTGAGATATTGCAACTTTTGAGCCGGTCAGTGTTACATAGTGCGATAGACTGATCGTAGGTTGAAATATTTTCAGGTTTCCAGACTGAGACCGATATGCATGAGAAAGATATGCAGGTAGTGAGGCGGCCGTGTGTTTTTGAATGCAGTTCATTTCGTCAGAGTCGATTTCGCACACTGTTAGCCATGCGTTGCATAGGCCATGCATGATCGCAAATCCGTGCATATATTAATATAATTGAACTTGCAAGCTTGTATTCAAGCAGTACACCTTAACCTGATAGACTGTACGTGCACTGGTTAATTTTCAAGCCGTTTAGGTGTAGCACTGAGGCTACGGGAAAGTCAATCATTAGGCTTATATTAGCAAACCGAACGGTAGCCACTGTTGAGTTAGATTGGCAGATCTAAAACCGTGTAAACAATGAACGTGTATGATAGTGTTCGGTGAACGAAGAACCACAACATTATTTCCGTGTTGAACCCTGTTAACAAACTCCCACTGTTTTCGCTAAGTACACTATCTACATGGGTGAGCCAGGTTCAACCGCAATAACAAACTGATTGTTTTGGCGTACACGACCTACATTCTACTTGATGACAACCCGCTTATTTCTGGCACTTAATCTTTACTTGCACACGTTGATTTGTTGTTGTCTTATAAATGCAAACCATGTCCAAGAGCCGACACATTGGACTTCTGCTGAAACTTTCCATTCCGGCTTTGTTCTGTTTTTCTCACTGTTGGGTTAAGAACAACACATCGGTTGATAGAACGTAACGAATGTCTCTCTGTTCGTTCTTTCAACATAACAGATATAATCTGCTGTTTGAAAACATTCCGACCAATCAAATCTTTTAATTTTGATTAGGTAGCATTTGATAATATACAGTCACGGTTGATGCACAATTGGACACTTTTTGACCTGAATTTTGAATCCCTTTGAACGACATTTCACCGATGATGTATGCTTGGCTGAAATCGTTACGTCAACCATCGGGTTCAACTTCCGTCAGTGTGTTAGTTGGATCGACGGACGCCGAATAGGTTCATGTGTTTGGCCAGTTGACTAGGATTTTCTAATATAATTCAGTCACACATTTTCACAGGTAAGGTGTCTCTGACCTTCCAAATACTTTAAAGCTTGTGTGTAGATTCTTTCCCGACATATTTATTTGTTTTAGTCTTCATACTTTTGGCGCGCATTACATAGTAGCGTAAACATTCTTTGATTTTTTGCGAGAATTGCTCGGAGATATACTTTAACAAAACTAGCCTCATGCGCGATCTCGGTTTCACGTTGTTGCGCGCGGATTTTCCCTTTATTCGCATCACCGAAACGGCAATCGAATTTTTGCGGTTGATGCTTCGGTTACTTTAAAGTATGTTTCCCTCGATCAAATCACGTTGGAGCAGAGCGCGATGTGTCCGGTATACTACAATCACCTCGATATCGAAGAAGAGACAAGGACAGCCTAATCCAAATCGATAACGCACCGTAGAAACACGCTGGTACAAGCTTCAAACTACTATGATCACGGCTGGTAGTTTTACTGATGGGAGAAATGAATACGTCCTGACGGAGTGCGATAATGAAAATTATGATGTATTGAAGGTAGCAATATCAGTTTCAAGATTATTTGATGATCGATTAGATAGCAAGTATGAACTGTGAAGTTCTACTCGAGAGTTGTATACAAAGTTGCCGGATGCTGCCATGTTGTGCTGTGTTTGCCCCATGTCATTATGTTCTCCATCACTTGATGCGGTTGGGGATAGCGTAACCGGAATGTAGTGGGAAATATCTGAACAAATGTACCTTCGTCATCTGGAGAAATTATTTGATCTTCGATATGCGTGATTGAATATTAAGAATAGCAAAATTCAAAATCGGTCGTTTCTAGACAGCTTAAGTCTAGTGTATTAAAATTTAAGATAAAAGACACTTATAGCTTCTAATGGATCATAACAATGATTAGTGTGCTTGGTGGCGTAGCTGCACAGCATGCAGTCAATTTGCATTTTTCGTTTTCAGCAGGTGGCTATTACATAACTGAGTATAAATCAATCAGGGATATCCTCGAGAACCCACACTTTAACACGCACGTCAACGCCATTTTCGGTAAGAATTGAGGAACTGTCTCTATCAAATTAGTTACTTTTTGAACATTGGATTATCAGATAGAATGCAAGTGAAATCGCTTGATCATGACTCTGAAACAACAATCGATGTAAAATAAATCCGTTTATTCTGAAAAAATATTAACCTACATCAGCAAGGAAATGAATAATGTGTCACCTGTGCTCCATATCGCTCAATTCTTTGTGGGCGTGATCTTTGCTATGACCGCTGACGAGTTCAGAGTGCTAGTTAGTAAAAATGTTCCCGTTAGGCTTCCGTGAGTAACCCGCATTCGTCTCCAGTGAATGTTCGCCAGCTGTGTTGTAGAAACAAACAAGGCAAACAATTGCATGTGGTTAAAAACGTTTATGGCGTCATAAGTACGATTGCCAGTTTTCCTGTGTGAATACTGTATATACAATAACATGAGAACATAATATTTTTCCGTGTTATTCCACTTGGGTCCTTAAAGCCTGCGATTATCTCTGGTTTCTTTTTGCATGAGTCTGTGTAGATGATATGGTTCCACCTACTCGACTCGTACTAGGCTGTCCCTCATAATTACCTGACTATTGTCGGTCTACTTTGCGCTGAACCTTTCATTCCAACGGTTTATCGAATGAGATTTTAACTCTAAACCAATGTCCAAATTATATATAATAAATGTTTAAGCACATTGCCATGATTGTGACGCTTGAATAACATTGTAATGGTTGTTTACTAATTTCGGTAAACATAACTCCGATGTTGTGTAGGGTAGCGGAAAACGTGTGAGTCCTTTCGCCCCACAGACAGGCACAGATAAGGTTTCCTAAGGGTATTGTCATTTCAAAAGTTATAATTGTTCTAGTCGCTTATAGGTAACCCTGGATAATTCGCAAGCAGATTTGTCAAGGTAGTTGATCAGACGCCATTAAATGATATGCAAATCGCTTGTGACTTGGATCAATAATAACTTTTTACTTTTCGTCAGGCGACATTCCAAAATCTACGTGACTCAGCATACATTAGACCTGTTTAAACCTGAAGTAGAAGGATTGACTTCGGCATTATGAAATTGATTTTGTATGATACGAAACGAACATGTTCCTGACATTTACCATGTTACCCACTTTGTTCAACACGAGGATAAGCGGTGTGCCAGTTGCCAATTCACTTCTCTTTAAGTGAGGGATTGTAATCGCAATTCTCCCACTGATGTACACGACAGTGCCCTAACAATGCTGATTAATAGCATTCGCAACCATCAATGTGAAAACTAAATCAGCAGCAGAAATAATGAATTATCACTGAGACTTTCGAGTTTTATGGGACATGTGCACTTCACTTGTTTCATATTCTTAGATTTTAACTTCCGTTTCATAAGTCTGTCCACTGTTCGGCACTGGATAGGATAGGATACTAAACTAACTAAGCTTAAAAAGCCATTTATTCAAGGCAATTCAAAGTTTTTAATGGTCTAAAAACAATAAGCTTATCAGTAACCATAGTTTGGTAGAAATTAAAAAAATGTACTTGTATAAAAAAAGAAAGATAAGCAGTTAGATTAAACAGTATATAAGTATTCCGGAAACGAATAGTTCAATAAAAATTCGTCTAATTTCGTATTTAAGTCATGCAAGCTAGTGGAGTGAGCAACGGTAGAAGGTACACAGTTCCAAGATAAACAGACAGGGACAGAATAAAAATATATTCTGCAGTTTTGTCGGAAACGGGGTACCACCAGCGGTTATTCATGGGTCCGATAATTTCTCGTATCCTTTCGCGTGAAGAAATCCCGTAGGAGATGGTTTGGCTTATGGTACATTTTGTAAAGTAGGATAAGGTCTAATCTGATCGTCGATAGGGAAATTCGAACAGATTCAGGTGAGCTATCCTTTCTTCATAAGGTTTGTTTCGGATGCTGAGATCTAGTTTTGTTGAGCTGTGATAAATTCGCTGCATAAGTTCTGCATCCTTCTTGAGTCAAGGAGACCATGACTGCACAGCGTATTCCATGACTGGTTTCAAGTATGTATTCATGATCCTTGTGAATATCTTAGCCGGAAAAAATTACCAAATACCCGTTTGAGTAAGGTACCTTTGTACAGGCAGTGTTAGTTTGAAGTGACATTTTCAAACTGGAGCATATCCAGATCCCCAAATCATTTTCTTTACTACAATTCTCAAGGACACGTGAACCTATATGGTGCGTGAACTCTACTTGATACCCCACGTTTATGAACATGCATGTTTTGAAGTTAAACAGCAGTTTTTTTTTCAACGACCAGCTGTGAAGCGTATCAAAATCAATTTGCAATAGCAGACAGTTTTCTGGGCTACGGATGCAACGCCATATCTTTATGTCGTCCGCAAATAACGAAATGTTGCATCGAACAATTTCCGATATTTCATTAACATAAACCAGTAAAAGGATTGGACCAAGGACTGAATATTGGGCAACTCCGCTAGTTGCTACGATTGGTTTGGATAATGCATTGTCAACACGTACCGCAGTATTACAATTTGTTAGGTAGTCATTTAGCAACATGCAAAGAGCGACGTCATTTTGAGCATGATCGTGTATTACTGCATCTGAGATTTGTTACAAATAGTGAGCGTGCATAGTTGAAAAAATGACGCTATGAACAGTGTCAAAATCCCGAATTGACTGGTCAAGATAACTTTCACAACAAATCCCAATTAACCAATCAATGTTGTGCAATGGAATAAACTACAGGACACGCAGTACCCTATTGCAAATGCTAAAACGGGAAAGCCAAGCTAAAGTTTTTCTTTCTGCATGTTATAGACAGCTTTAATACAGTCTAACTGAGGCTTTCATCCGAGGTCTTTGCGACAGTTGCGTAACGTCAGCAGGGAAAGCTGGTGTGATAACACCAATTTACAAGGGTGGCTGTCGTTCCGACTTAGCAACTTACAGATCAGTTACGCTGCTTCCCTGCATCTCAAAAATAATGGATCGCATCTTAACGTAGTCTATCGTGAGTCACCTTGAAACAAAATGACTTTTATCAGCAGCGCAACATGGGTTTCACCGAAACAGGTCTTGTCTGTCAAATTTACTCTTCACTCTGGACGATTGGACAACGTCTCTTAACCTAGGATACTCCATGTGTGCTGCTATAATGATGTATCAAAGGCTTTTGATGAGGTCAACCACAGCATGCTTCTGCAAAAGATAGTGAAAAATGGGATAACTTGAAACCGTTTATCGTGCATAACCGATTATCTTACCGATCGGCGTGTGCGTTGACTGCACAATCAAATACCATCAATGCCAACAGCGGTGTCCCTCAAGGTTCAGTACTAGGTCCTATAATTTTCTTTTTATACATACATCATACTACTTGATGGTTTTTGCTGATGACGTAAACATGTGGAAGCAAATCCGGTCCATGGAAGGTTGTTTGATGCTGCAAGAGGATTTGGATGCCATGTATCACTGGTCTCATCTAAATCAGATGCCCGTCAACATAAGTTAATGTAAAATGTTAAAACTTGGCCGGCAATGTGAGCATACAAATAATCTTGGTCATGTAAACTTGACTTGGACGAACGCTGAGAAGGATCTCGGTATCTGGATTACTAATAACCTGAAACTGAATAGTCTTTGCCAGAATGTCTTCAACAGGGCAAGCAGTTTTTTGTGAATGTTGAGGATAATATTTTGGTGGTTCTCTCTTAAAACGCTTTCTCGCATTTTAAATACTTATATCCATCTGACGATAGAGTACATGATCCCGGTTTGACAACTGTAGCTGTGTAAAGACATTGGATTGCTGGATAAAATTTACCACACAGCGATCAAGCTAGTTGATGGCATGCAACACATCCCATACCAAGAGCGAATGGCCATGCTGCGATTGACTGATTTGAAGATTAAAGAGTGACATGATCTACACATATAAAATAATGTGGATGGAAAATCACCCTCTCGCGATTGGATAGAATTCAGTTCCCCTAAGTATACACGGAGTCATTCAAGTTGCCTCGTTATACCGCACTGAAGACTCAAATCTAGACGACATTTTTCTTAATGCGTATTTGCTTTCTGTGGAATTCACTATCACAAGAAAATGTGAACGCTACTGCGATCCGTGATTTCAAATCGAAACTGAATGCTGATATCACCGAGCACTCCACACCCACACAAAGCAAACACCTCAATGGAATTTTATTTTATAGCTGCTGTCCAATTGTTCATATAAAGCGATTGCTTTTATCACCATAAAATCTTGATTCTTGATTCTTGAAGTGGAGTTTGTGTGAACATCGTCAGGCGTATAAGGAGAGTTTTCTTTATTCTACCATTAAGTTTTCGAAATAAACCCACATACTAGCTGGAGCAAAACTACTCAGTATGACACAAGTATCTTTATTTGATCACTGTGTGTCACACGTCATGAACAAATTTGTACACCGCCACGTAGTACCGTCTAGTATGCATGAATATTGACGAACGATTTTTGGCTTTCTGAAGAAGTTTTTTTACGATTGTAATGAAGAGAGGTAGATGCGTGATTGACAAATAGCCTCAGCAGCGTGCTGAAATAGGTAAAGGTATATGAATTAACTTCCTGCCAGTTTATATTTCGTAGTTCACACCGAAGACCTGCTATTCAAGCTGGTAAATATAGCCCAACAGCATTCCAATCAATAAAAGAGTTAACAGTTTAACGTCAGTATCCATTAAGACATTCTTTGGCTTGACTTGTACCTGACACGTTGGCAATGCTGTTTTGGTGTGCATCACATATTTATTACCTGATTTCAATCATAATCTTTTGCGTTACAAATGCGATGAAGCATTTTCATAGTGGAAATTCCTGCACCTCAGTGAAAGATAGTGGACGGTATGAGTTTGAGCCTATCGCTCTTTCGTGTAGACGCATAGATATGTGCACTGATACTATTGGACATAACTCGTCACTCGCTGATTTTTCTGGACCATTCTTACACCATCTGATTCCTCTTGACAAGATCTATTGTAGTCTATCATTTTTGGTGTCATATAATAAATATTTCGGAAGTTCCTATTTTCCCAATTACCATGGAAATTTTTTGACGCTTGTAAAAGTTGTTATCGTTGTTTTAACTTGCTCAAGACCGCTATTATTCGGAAGATCCTGTTCTGCTGCATCAAACAAGTTGTGTTACCTTTGTGTGAGATCAAATCTACGGTCACCAATACTGTTTTACCAGTTAATTCGCATCGAATACATTGCGATACGTTCATACCCGCAAATGTCACCTGTCAACGGTTAATCGATCGATACCTGCATAGCTGTTTTTGTGGAATCTACCTAAACCAGCGTACAACGAACAGACGAACTTGACCTCAACTGCCATCGGATGTCAGAATCCAAGAAAACTACGCGTGATTTGTGTTAATATTTGCAAAGTGAGTAAGTGTGACATCGAAAATAGTAATGTGTTATATGTGCTCTACTAAGATACACACTAGTTGCAATAAAGTTTTGAACCAAGAGTCAGTATTGCTTATTAATATTGCTCAACTTCCTAGTGTCCGTTATATGTGCAGTGTGTGTAGAACGAAGCCGTCAAACGGTGCCGAGACCAATGTATCACAGCAAGAGAACCTAGAAGATCGAATCAAATATTCAGTGAGTTGTTCTCCAAAATTTTAAAAAAACATTGAAGTCGATAGAAAAAACCCAGAATGATTCACTAAATAGTGGAACCAACGTAAATCAAACGATACATCCAGTACCGCCACAAGAGGCTCCGATTACAGGCATTGTTGGACATCCGTGTTAATCGGTTCCAAGTCAGTGTCTTCTTGAAGCGCTATTGATAGTGCAACCGTACGAATTTTTCGATTTAATTTCTGAGCGCACGAGCTCTTTTCGCTTCAGATTTATATTCGAAAACAATGACTACATGATCACTGTTTTCAAGTGGTGCTTCATAGTAGATATCCTCGATGAAATCATCCTTGATCGTCAGAACAAGATTGAGTATGGAATGTGTAATTGTGCCTCTGAAGCGAGTGCTGCTCGATATTCAGTTAAGTTAAGTGATTCCGTTAAAGATATCGTCGAATAAATGATCAAGTATATTCACAGGAGGAATTTCGATTTTCAGTAAATTCGGGAGACTAAAGCCATTCATGCTCGGGTCATTGTTGCGATATCTGGAAACACCCAGCAGAGTTTTCTATAGTAAACTAGCATTGTATGTTACGTCTAATGACCGTCGTCGATAAATCACACAAACAACAAAGTTCTTATCTCTTGCTGATTCAATTGGACACCACAGTGTGTATTCCAGTATCAAATCGTTGTATGTGATTCCATTGAAAGTGAGGTGTTGAACATAGTAAATAGCTACACCTCCTCCATAAGATCAAGTTGAAAAAGAAACATTTTGGAATGGGATTTTCCTCTTCAACTAAATGCTGATTACACCAGGTTTCCGTTACGGCTATCAGGAATGGTGAATATTTTTCCCGAAGCTCGAATAACTCGGGTAATGTATTTGTCAATCATTGTGAGTTTGTGTACAAACATTTAATGTTTGATATGGATAAAAGTGCATGGATAATGGGTATTGGAGCAGCTAAATTGAGTACGTGTCAAAGATGGCGGGGCTCGTGTTAATGGGTGTATTTCATCGCCCAATCCGATAGAGTCGGTTGACTTCCTTTAGTTCGGGATTCCCGTCATCGCTATGCGGAGCACCAAGAGGTTCGACATCCTCCACGATAACGTCTGTTTCCAGGTGTCTACTGATAAGTTTGATCTCTCGTGGAAGTTTATGTTGTTGCTGGTTCCAATTGTTAAGCACTGTGTCCAACTTAATGGCCGTTGACCATTACCTTTGTAATTCGGTGACTTCGTGATTTTGAAATTATTGATAACCGCCGCATTGTTGGTTTGAACAGGATTACTAATAATTCTCCACTATTTTGTATCGTGGTTTAATTTACACTATGTATCTGAACCGCTAATAGCTTCTGGGACATTTAACAGAATACGGGTGCGCTTATCGCGATCGTGTGTTTTGTTTTGATTCCCGTTCGGTGGCGATTTTAACCGTTCTGACCAGGCCACATCGACAAATACACGAGATATATTTTCCTTGCCGTACCGTAACAAGTATGACTTTTCAAGAATAAACTCTGTGCACGTTGGTGCAGATAGCACTAAGCAAAATTCTTTTCAAAGCGTCTTTGTTCAATGGAGCATTTGAGGTGGAGTATTTCGGCTTTAATGCGTTTTAAACACTATCCTGGGTGTTATGTTTCAACAATTCAACCTTTTCACGAGCATGGTTTGGTGGTAGTGAAGTTGAGCGTATTTGTCATTCAATATAAATACTGTTGGCTTGATTAATGACTATATAGTATTCTCCGTTTGTACGATGTCAAGTCCTGTAGGCTAAAACTAGATCAAGTGATCTATTTAACCGGCGCAGCGTAAAATCTTTCAAGGTCAGTTGACAATAGCTCATACTGTTGGACAAAATGTAAATAATACTAAACATGTTTAAAAAATTCAACTAGAAATGAGGCAGAATTCAAATTTTGATCAATATTTCTGTGCTACATTGCCGAGTGCACTATTTAGTTCCCCAACCCCATGCGTTGAAGCCTTAGTGCTTTTAACTGCCCGCGAATGCTATTCCGCAATACAACTACATTGTTAAATTCCACACAGATGGCTATTGTGCACATTGTTCGCTATCATTGAGTCTCTAATTAAAGCGTGAAGTACTTTCGCATCCAAGGAACGTCTCTTAATGCTCGTCAGGTGCTTTTCAATCTTTCGTATGAAGTTACCCTACAGTCTGTCCTATGCATACACCGGATTAATCTATACACTGGATTCTAAAAGCATAATAAGTATAGCCGACTAAGGGTAATTTATCCCTGAAGTGCACTAAGCTCCTGTGCCAGATATGAGACCTTACCTATAAACTGCTCTCGCGGTTGGCTTCCAAATTTATTTTCATAATACAGATGACTCGACTTGTTTCAAGCAACTTTTAACACATTTCCTAAAAGATTTCTGTTATCACTCCCCAATTAAGCGAGGCGCTTCATATTCTCACATTGAACTCAACTTCAGCGGGAAGATTATTTAATAGATTACTAATAATTATTGAAAATAACAAACAGGTAAATCGGCTTACATATAGAATTGTCAGCTTTGTGAATTGAATCTTTGGTGGGGTTCTGCCAGTACCTGTATGTTTTGGGATCTGTGTTGTCCGAGCTCAATTCCTGTTTCGGGAACCGGTTCAAAACTATTCTTCTGAAAACGTTAGAAAGAAAGAACTAAAGTTTCGCACGACCATAATAGAGATTTTGGTTTTCTGATCGAAATATTGTGATTATTCGAATTGATATGAATGTTGTGCATAAAACTTTATCACTGTAAATTTATGACCACTATCAACCATTCTAACAAGTTATAGTAGTATTATTAAACGCGTTCGGTTATCGGTGTTTGTTAAGAATCAAGGAATCAAGGATTTATGGGTAAAAATTAATAATTCACAACACCACAGAATTGAGGTATGAATAAAGATGATAAAAATAATAATAGATAACGAATTGAGTATATCAAATGTATAGCTCATGAATAATGTTCTTTTGCATATATAAGTCTAATTTCGCATTAAATATCGCCAATCAAGGAGAGTCAACCGCATGTTGAGGTAGGGAATTCAAAAAGGGTGTAGCACGTACGGCAAAAACGACGAAAAGTTTATGTCCAATGTCGCTTTCTTTTCACACATTTAAAAAACATCCACGAGAGAACAAACTTATCAGTAAACACCTGAAAACAGACGCTATCGTTGAAGATGCCGAGCCTCTTGGTACTGCGAATAGCGATGACAGGAATCCAGTAATTCGATTCTCAGAAAAAATATTCACCACACGCCGTAACGGAAACCTGGTGCAAACAGCATTTAGCTGGGGAGGAAATTTCCATTTCAAAATGTTTCTTTCTCAACTTGATCTTATGGAGGAGGTGTTGCTATTTACTATGATCAACACCTCACGTTCAGTGGAATCACATACAACGATTTGATACTGGAATACACACTGTGGTGTTCAATTGAATCAGCAGCAGGTGAAAACTATGTTGTTGGTGTGATTTACCGATCACCGTCAGTCGACGTAGCATACAATGCTAGTTTACTCAGCTAGGTGTTTCCAGATATCGCAACGACATCTCGATCATGAGTGTCTTTAATCTCACGAATTTACTGAAAAGCGAGATTCCGCCCGAGAATTTTCCTAATCATTTATTCTACGAAATGTTCAACGGAATCACTTTATTTAACCACATCTCAAGTAGCACTCACTTCAGAAGCAAAAACACTCATTCCATACTCAATCTTGCTCTGACGAGCGAGTATGATGCAACCGAGGATATCCTCTATGAAGCACCACATAGTCATTGTTTTATAATATATCTGATGCAAAAAGACATAATGCGCTCCGAAATTGAAAAAAAAATCGATTCGGTTGCACTATCAATAGCGCTTTAAGAAGTCACCGACTGGGCACCGATTAACACTGATTTCCAACAATGCTGGTCATTGTTACTTGTGAAAATCTACGAAAAATAGAACTGCACTCTAAATGTTTCAAGAAACCGAAGGTGATTCAAATTCGTGATCAACAGTGGAACACGAAAATGGATGAAGTCGAGAAACTGTTTGTGGAGAAGCCACCTACTCGGGTAAATAAAAAAATATCACCAAGAGCTGAGGCAATAACTCCGTTCCTTCTAAAACAATGCGTCCATGCACTATTCACAACACTCTTTGATATTTTCAATCTGTCACTGAGTTGTAACAAGGTTCTTATTGACCGGAATATTGGATCAACCACTTCTTTATATAAAGTTGGGAACCGATCCAATCTGACTAGCTAAAGACCAGTCACATTGTTACCAGTTGTCTCTAAACTTCTCGAACGATTTGTGGCTGATGTACTTATCAAACATTTGGAACAAATTAGATACTTTTCATCGCACAGCACGGATTTTGGACAAGACACTTCTATCTAATTAATCTACTAATTCTCGATAACTTGGTATTGAGCCTCGATCATTGGATACCTTATCAATGCTTGTCTAAAGCCCTTGAGCGCGTTAACCACAGCATACTGCTACAGAGATTGGTGCAGCTCGGTGTAGGTGACAGATTATCGGCCTGGATAGATGATTGCTTGACTGGTAGAGCCATCAGGGCTAGAGCTGATGGGGCACTATCCATTCCAGTCGAAGTTACAATTAGCGTACCTCAAGGCTCAGTCATAGGGCCCATAATCATTCTGGTGTACGCGAGCTATATACCTGAAATACATTCGTAGTAAAGTCATTTCATTCGCGGATGACATCAAAGTTTGGACATGCGTTGGCACAATAGAATATTGCCAACTTCTACAAGAAGATCTCGAAGCACTTCCTACGTAGTGCTTGTGATATTACATACAATTCAAAATCAAAAATGTTAAATGTTAAACGTCGGTAAATCCTTCATATAAACATACTATCTGGAATCTCGACGACATTCATGGTTTTCGGAAGAGTTTGGATTAGCAGTATGTTGAAGTCTTCACGGTAGTGTTCTGAGTTACACAAAATTCCTACCAATATTTAGCGCTGTTCAGAAGGATCTTTGGTAGTTTCACAAAGTAGGTACTGCCACGGATAATTAACACCTATGTTTCCCATGGTTACAAAAGGACATGACCTTGCTTCAACGCGTATACCACCGTGCTACAAAACTGGTCATAGGATGAGGTGTCAGGGATGACTTGATTCTGCTGTTCAACATTCTGCATACAGTGGATCAACCACTTGAACACCTGTTTCATCAGCAAGAAGCACGTGGTAGAAAATCTCATGACTACAAGTTAATTATTCCACAATCCAGATCAAATTGTCGAATGTTTTTCTTTGCTGTCCGAGTTTGTTTTATATGGAACTCTCTGCAACCACATATCATTCGTGCATTAAGCCTTAACATGTTTAAAGCAGAAATTGGCAAGTATTTGTTGAGCAAATCCAAACTCGCTCCTCAATACATAAGCTAACTTTCCGTGTTGACAAAACATCTTTGTTGATTTTATGCATTCCCCATATTTGTAATCTATGTTTACTGTAAATTATTTCTGTTTAGACCATTAAAACTTTGAATTACTGTGAATTATTTTAGGTGTCTTAGTTGATGTCCTTTTGTAGACTCAATTCTATAAGTCAAATTTTATCGCGTCGAATCCTGCTTTGTGTAAAGTCACATAGGACTAGATGTCGCAAATTTTTGGTGTATGAAACATTGCGAAGAACCGTCACTAACTGTGTTGCTCTGTGATAGTAGTTATCGATGAGAACAATATCTTTTCGCAGCGAAGTAGCCCAAACCTCGACCGCAGGTAGGCAGGCGAAGGTAGGCGTAGCCAGCGGAGATCTTCCAAATAATTTTCGAAAGATACCTAACAATCTACTGGCAGCGAATCGTGTTCTTTAGGTTTCCGCGAATCTATCCTCCAAGATCTTTATTCAACGAGCTCCATACCAAGCTTTCAGTTCCCAATCGAAATGTCCAAGTAACATTGTTGCCATGGTGTAGCATCTTATTTATCCGTATGTTGATGGCCTTAACAATCTGACATATTGTCTAAATCCTTGTGCAGTTACTAAGTCATCTGCAGAACTGATTCGCGTTCAACTTATCATATCATCCGCCAACAGAACCATTTTAGATGATTTGAAGGGTGGATGGGCAAAACATTTATGTATAAGAGAAAAAGATACGGGCCTACCACAGATCCTTGTGGGACTCCGCTGGTATTTTTGAACCTTCTGGATAGCATTCCGTTTACTCTAACTCATGCATGGCGATCTGACGGGTAGTCGCAAAACCATGAGAGGAGTGGATCACATATTCCTAGACGCATCCGTTTTTAAAGAAGCAAATAGTGATTGATGCTGTCTGTTAGCTATTATCATAAATCAATCTGACAAATTAATTGAGATGACCACTTTTATAATGCACAGATCCCCTGCACTTGCACACCACTAATGTGACTGTTTCCAGTAAATATTTCGCAAGTAATATCATGGATCTTCACACGAAATGATATTTCATCTGTTATTTTTTACTCATGACCGTATTCTGTCTGTCCCAATTAATTTTATACATATTCGCCCATAAATAAACTCAATACAAAAATTTACAATCACAAGATTAATGTGTTAGATATAGCTATTCAGACAAACTCGGGGAATATTAAAATGTGTAGATTCAGTATTTTTTCAGAAAACCTCATTAAAATTCAAGACAACCGATCCTTTGAGTTAGCAAACGATTATGTTTTCGTGGTGGTGGCAATGTAATTAGCTTTCACGTTTGGTATTGTTATTCCTTTGATAAAGTTCCTGTAATTTTGTATCTTCAGATCATCTTTGTTGCTTGTTATAACGTACTATCAACCATCAAGATTGTTCTGGCAACACGCTCCCAATGATCTTTCAGTTTGCTGCATCAAGCAACTTGCTAATCATTAGGCAATCATAAATATGTATATCAAATTTAAGAATTACATTACTATCAAAAGCAGATTATTATGCTATATAGTATTCGTATGTTATAAAGCGAATAACAGTACAGAGTGCACTGATGTATCGAAATCTGAATGCAGAATGAAGAATTTTCGAATCAAGTTTAGAAGTGAATAATAGAGTGGTTCCGTTAGATAATAGCAGAAAACTGAGTTATTCAGGCCTTGATGTACATTCCCCCTAATTAGGTTACATTTGTTAAAACTGTCCGCTAATCCTTGTTTTAACAACCTGTTAAGTACATCCAAGTGTTAGATGTTGCAAATGATTAACTTGGAGACATCTGCTTCAAATGATAGCTATCGACCTGTTTACAGCTTTTCGAGGTTTAAAAAGTTTCGAGTAAGAATGCAATTTCATCGTCATACTTCTAGAATTTTCACCATATTAACTTTAAATACGTTGAATCAGTAAACAAATATAGTAAATATGTATGTATCAATCAGTGCTCAATTTTGAAATATTATTTCTCGGCCTGTATTGATTTGTGAATCTGCTCTATTACGCTTAGCTGTAATTACATTAGATTTGCCTCAGAAATTAGCAATGGTATGTTCATTACATTTACAACATCCTGCTCATAGCAGTTGCTTTTTTTGCGAAAATTTACTAGATGATTTTGAATTTTAAATCGAATCATCCAAGGCATGAAAAATAAAAGAGAGAAAAAGAGATTTGGCTACTCGGATCAAACTGTTTCTTTACATGTTGGAATGGCGTCTTTAGTGAAATAAATTCTCTTCAATACCACATTAACGAGCTTACTCATTTGCTACCGCGCATGTTCTTGGAGGCAAGTCTTTTGCTTTAATTTTTCTCAAAGTTTCCAACTCCTCTGGTTTGAGCAGCCTGAATGATTCTGGCTGGAAAACGGCATCCGCAGTGCACTTGTTCCAATCTGTGTGTTGATCGTAAGCGCTTTTCAGCCGAAAATCCAAAACATCATGTGGAGCTTCTGGGTCTCGATAGTCAATCTTCGTGATTCAATGAGTAACGAAAAAAGAACTCACATATTTTCTCGTTTTGGATAAAGTGTTCCTATTGTATACACGCTCATACCACGGTTCCCCGGTAGGCTAAAAGGTAAAATTTCGGCTGATTTGGAACTTACCAAAGGATGCATACATTTTTCTTTGCTGGACATCGTAGAGCGTGTACAAAAATGTGGCTAATTTGAAAGAATCGATTACCACGTGACCTTTAGCCTTGGATGCGGCGTGGCCTCATGGCGGTCATGATATACGAATTCTCGTGATATAATTAAGGGTGAAAAAGATATTGCATTGCATTGTCTCAAAAAAAACGTGGACTTGATTTCGGTTCAGCAAAAATTAGCTTCACCATGTGATATCATCTATGTATGTGTGTATTGTCCTCCTTCGGTCGATGTCGACCATGGATGTACATCAAAATCGCATGATTTTTTCATGTTCAACAGCTTTTAGAATGACCAAACATTCCGATTTGGGAGGATCAATCTTTCCCACAGCGCTCGCAACGATAAGCAATACTTGGTAAACCGGCGTCAGTTGCACTACGGCGGCGTGCTCTGCGTTCATCAGCCAAGAGTTGTATCTGCTCCTCCCCAGCTTGAAGATGACGCTTTACACAAAGCCTCCAATGTGAGCGACCAAGAGCATTTTTTCAACTCGCCGGGTTAATGCCAACAGCTTTCATATCACTTTTTCAAAAGTCTTCTTAACGCAAGTTCGGTCTGTCCTACTTTATATCAACTCACCATAGAGTAGATCTTTCAGAATACGACTATTTTATATTCGGTAGACTTGGCTATGCCACCACCGGCGGCGATGTCGTAGTAGAGTGAACATGCTCTGAACAATCTACATTTTAACGCGGATGGTAGCCATACCCTTCCGAAAAGAAGCCATCGACGATCGACTCTTTAGCATGTTCAATTCATGGTTATATATGAGCTCGATGTTAGGTAATTAGCTGTTACAATATTTCATAATAACATGTGAGTTTGGTTCACTTCATAGTGCAAATTAATGAAAACATTGGAGTTACTGGCTATACCTTACAGCAGGCTGAACTGGAAATGTATGTATTTTAGGGATATCTATCAGGATGTTATGTAAATGAAATAGATTCCTCTTGGCTACCAATTTTGAAAGGAGCTCATCATGTTGCTATTTTCTTCACAACATACGTAGTTACTCCAACGAAGTTGCCCTTAAATTTAATTCCCAAATAAAATAGTCTTGATAAATAAAAAGTGTAAACTCATCAAAAATATGAAGATATAAGCATTTTTATGGGTGAAAGATAGGTAAGAATTGCGTCAGGACAAACGAAGCGGAATCGCGTTTCGTATTCGTAAGTTTGAACGTTTCGAGAACACTCGATTTGATTTTTGTGACTACTCATCTGTCCTTTGAAATATTCACAAATATGATCACGACGATCCGTAGTGAAATCTGTGAATATTTCAAAGGACTTGGTACTCATGAGTAGTCACAAAAATGATGAAAAAAATACCCGATTCAATATTAACCACGTAACCAGCCGCGGTTCGCACCCACTTGTTGACCGCGATCCAATTTATCCCTAATGTCAAATTTTTAACGATAATCGCCTTCATCCATTTATCTTAAAACACAAGGGAATGTCCAAATGTTTATTACGCACATGAATAAAAATAAAACACAAGCCCATCTTTTTTAGGCATTACCAAAACAGTGTCTAAATCCTTTCTGTACCGGGTGTCTGTTCAATCTGATTCGTCACTCGATTTGGTGCCATTTAATGCCCACCCCGAGCTAGGCTCATTTGACCGAATTTGACAAATGGCAGCTCACGTTTTCTATCTGTTGCTGCAGCAACCTAGAAGAATTCCTTTCCGATAATCTAACCCTGATGCGTTTTGTCCATACTATATACACTTTGGTAAAATAGCACATTATAGTTGTGTTCCATTCGCCTTTAGTTGAAATGCATTAAATGACAGGATTAAGAATATCCGATTGCTCATGGATCTTGCTGAGTGATCGATCGATCTTGTTTTGTCTTTCACCGAAACTGCATGTGCTTCGCTACTTGCCTGCATTTTTGCAGATTTCTTTCACAGTATGTCTCCAGAGAGCCTAATTCCTGCGATTGCATACCATATGCTATAAGCCCTACTACTAGATTGAAGATTCAATAATTTTACGGCGATAATAAGCTTATAGCTTAACAATTTTCATAGTATAGTAAACATTCGTTTATTAAAAAGTAATAACAGCATTTGCGCATTTGGTCCACAGATAGCATTAAAAATTTAACGAAAATAGCGTACAAAATCGTGTTGAGAAATTAATTTTATACACGGCAGCTTTGAAAGCCCTTCAATGCAATTACAACAACATTTGTGTATCTGCTTCCGTTGTGGTACGTAGAACAAATGTCAGTGAAAAGGAGGGGATGTGTTGCTGCAGAGGGACACGGTCCATCACCTGCCAGGAAAGTTTTATGGGACCATTACATTTACACGGTCCTTGCAACTTTGTGCAAGTTGTGGTTTATTGTAATAATAAACGTGCCTAAGCAAGTTTCGTTTGTCTAAATATTTTCATCCAGCTTATTCTAAAACTATTCTATTAAAAAACAGTACAGTTCAATTTTTTACCACTAAAGTATTGCCCACTCTCAATTAACAATTGCACACAGAGACAAATTACTATCAACAACAATCGCATTACATTTCAGATGCGTTGATGGTGCCTTACACAATCCAATGGACTCAGCAAGTACAGTTCTGCAGTGGAGCGTCACACTCTGTTTCTTAAATAGGTGGAAATGAACTACCTACAGGATATGTTATTTATCACACAACAAAGTTAACTTATGTGATTCGGTTGAATTCACTAAATTTTTATCTAAAATGAATTGAAAATTTTGCAAACCGGCAAATATTGATATTCAAGACATTGACGGCATGACATTATCAGATCAAAATCTTGCCAGCTGGTTCGTAAAATTCTCGGAAGCAGCCGATATATCAAGACTGTTTACAAATTGGCAAGTGAGTGAGACGGATTCTGGTGCGAATATTTG
>JACCGJ010001787.1:23120-43603 GCA_013407085.1 Atriophallophorus winterbourni
AGCTTTGTATTATAGCAAATCATTGTATGCAAATCATTGTATGACGTGCAATTACGGATCCAGAGACCGTGTTACGGGATACACTCTGATGGTCAGTCCGATTATCTAATGGCGAAGACTGCGTTTTGGAAGTAGTATAACGTGCACCGTTGGCACAGGAAACTGACAATCTAGCTCCACTCGACTGAATCCCATGGCTATTTCTAGATTCACTTGTGGATTTTTATTATGGGTGACTTCAATTTACCGAATCTGCAGAGCAGTGCCATTCACACAGAACACTCTCTCAAACGCGCATCCAGTGGATTGTTGGTCGATATTCTTCTGTATAACTACATTGCATGTAATACCTGATACCGCGGAACCGATTTAACTTCAATCTTGAATCTCGTACTGACAAGCAACGAACACGACATTGATAACGTTGCTTACGAAAGTCCACTGGGACTAAGTGATCACGTCGTCATCCAATTTTACTATCTGCTTGAATCTGTGAGAACAAATGATGCCCGTAAACATTTAGACGGATCAACACTACGGCGTTGAGTGTTGCTTTTAAAAACACGATTAACTGCCGACCGGAAACCAGCAAGGTCATTAGTTTTGGGTATGCGTAATAGCTAATCTCAAGAATTCAATCGGATTGAGCTCCGAATTCGCCCTCAGCTACTCAAGAAAAACCTCGAATTTAAACTAAGAATCAGAATTCGTAAGTAGTAAAAGGTACGAAACATTGCTTCGTGACACCATCGGCAAAACCCATCATCGGAGACCTGGGAATCATTCCGTTTACTGAGGAACAAAGTAAATAACTTTGTCATCCAAGACAAGTTGTACTTTCAAATTCAAATTCAAAGATTTAAAAAAGTTAATACTTTACAACACCACAGGATGACGGTATTAATAAAACATGAAAAAATACAATAGTATAAAAGCAATTGAGAATATCAAATGTAAGGCTCACGAATGTTATTCTTTTGCCAGGCAAGGAGAGTCCACCACATGTTGGGGTACGGAATTCCAAAGAAATATAGCACGTATGGCGAAAAAATGGCGCCGACAGTCAATACGGGAACTTGGGACGTAAAGGGATAAGGTATGTCCGCGTGTCACTTTCCCATTCACACACATCAAGCAAGTGTTTTAGTGGATGTCCTTCGGTAGACACAATTCTATAAGTCAGAATAATATCGCGTCGTATCCTCCTTTGGGTAAAGTCGCATAGACCCAGACGTCGCAATCTTTCGGTGTACGGAACATTGCGAAGACCCATCACTAACTTTGTTGCTCTATGATAGATTTTATCGAAGAGAGCAATATCCTTTCGCAGCCAAGGAGCCCAGACCTCTACCGCATACTCCATCGTAGGGCGAAGGTAGACATTCATTATCCTTGGTAACGTTACCAGAGAGAATCTTCCAAATATTCTTCGAAAGATACCTAACAATCTGTTTGCTCGTCGATATATGTTCTGACAGTGCGCTGTGCTCTTCAGGTTCCCGCTAATCCACACTCCAAGATCTTTTTCTAACGAGCTCCATGCTAGGTTTTCAGTTCCCAATCGATATGTCCAAGGAACATTCTTGCCAAGATGGAGCATCTTACATTTCTGTATGTTGAATGACATGTCATTCATGGCCGCCCAATTCGACACGCTGTCCAAATCCGTTTGCAGTTTCTCACAATCCTCTGCAGAACTTATTGGCGTCCAAATTTTCATATCATCCGCGAACAGGACCATTTTGGACGATATGAGGGGGGGTAAATCATTTATGTACAACAGAAAGAGGAGCGGGCCTAGCACAGACCCTTGTGGGACTCCACTGGTGGTTTTGAACGTTTGGGATAGCGCTCCGTTAACTTTAACTCGGGCGTCGCGATCTGACAGATAGTCGCACAACCATGAGAGGAGTGGATCACATATTCCTAAACTTACAAGAAGTGATATCACGCATGATTGAGCTAAACGCCAAAATACTTTGTCGTATGGTTAACGGTCAATCTAAGGTGAAACCTGGAGTTGCGTCTGTGAACACGTCAGCTGGACCAATAACAACTGCATCAGAAACTGCTGAAGCTTTAGCCACGTTTTATTCATCTGTATTCAGCTCGAGAGAAATTGCAATTTACATCCCAAGTCAAACCATTTTGACCATAGTTGCAATGAGTAAAATTTTTGTCGGTCGAAACGCGTCCTTCGAGCATTATTTAATCTGAAAGCCGCAAAGTCTCCTGGGGCCGACGGAATAACCCCGCTAATATTGAAACAATGTACGCATTTGCTATACAAACCACTCACATACCTGTTCAGACAAACACTAGCAAATAGAGTGATTCCTCCAGATTGGAATAATTTCTCCTATTTATAAATGTGGAAATCGCTCAGATTTTTCTTACTTACCGACCCTTTACTCTTTACCTTTATTTCAAAATTACTTGAGCGCCTCATTGTTGACGATCTAATGAAACATTTCGAAAATAATCAGTGGCTTTCGAGAAAACAACATGGATTTTAGACGGAATTATTCCTGTTTATTTAATTTACTGATAACCCTAATGATTGGACACAAGCGGCAGATAAAGGGCAAGCAATACACACCTGCTTGCTAGATATCTCCAAATCATTTGATCGGATTAACCATATCTTACTTTGCAAATATTCCATACCCCAAACCATCCCTTACAGGATTTATTCACGCGAGTGGGATACGAGAATTTATCGGACCCATGAATATGTGCTGGTGGTACCCCATTCCCGCCTGAACTATAGAAGCTATTTTCATTTTGTCCGTGTCTGTTTAACTTGGAACAGTTTTCTTTCTGCCGTTGCTCACTCCATTAGCTTCCATGACTTTAAAACGAAATTAAACGAATTTTTATTGCATTATTCGTTTCCTGAACAATTATATGCTGCCTAATCTAATTCCGTATCTTGTTTATACGCTTGCATTTTACTTTTTACCATCCTATGGTTGTTGTTGAGTTGTTGCTTTTTAGACCATTAAAAACCTTGAATTATCTTGAATTAATGTATTATGCAATTAACGAAAATGGCCTAGATGTCTGGATTTATTGTAATTTTAACAATTGTCTACAATATGAAGTTGTTCCTTGTAAACATTCATCTCGTTTGGTATGTATGCTACGGAAATGTTTTGGAAGTTTTCCCTGGGATTATTCATTTTAATTATGACTACATATATAAAACTGGTTCTAGAATATGTTGCCAACTTAAGTGCACCACGGATCCGAAAGATATTGTGTTTTGATACCGTTTTCAACATTGACCATTCAAACATATCAACGGTTCCGAAATTCTGAATTGCTTTGAACGACTAACAAGATTGGGCCTACGGTTTCTCACACAAAATTAAATGCGTGGCGACATTATAATCTCATACAAACTTTTTAATACTTTTCCACTTACAGGGCTGACTTACCTCGATTTGAAACTCTCATTGAGACATGAGATCCTGGATGTATGTTGGATTTTCCGCATTCCAAATGGAAATATCGCGGGTGTTTTAACTCAATGCGTTTCTCTTTCAGCTAGAATCCAATTACTGTAAATGCGGTAAACTCCATAACTCAACAACGCCATTTTAAATGAAAACTGCATCAAACATCCCCAGATAATCCATCGCCTGTCAACCTCAAGGCAAGAGGAAAAGAGATCGGCATAGAAATACCTGGCGCCGAGATCTGAATGCAGACTCCAAGCAGATGAGCCAGACGTGTGGACAGCTAAAGAATAGCTGGTTGGTGGCTTATGTCCCAGACGGGACCAAAGGCGGAAGTAAGTAAAGTTTCTCGCACATAAAGACAATGCACTTTATTACTCCTACAATCACAAAACTAAAATCTTGTTTGTCTCAAGATTAATAAAATTCATTAGAGATGAATATTTTGATAGACTTTACGGATTAGTTCGTAAAAACCGTATTCACCTACGACTTGTTGTCATTTATGTACAACAACAATGAATTTTCTGCACTAATGCTTCTGATTGAACAGCATGAGTGTTGTTGCTGTGATAGAAACTCAAAGGTATTTGTTATGGTCGAAATTTCAAAAGTTCAAAGTAAAATTATTTCCAAAAGCTCATTTCCATGCATTTTCATCACACACGCACACCCCACGCGCTGCTTGCATTCATCAGTTATGGACAGTAGGATCAGGATCCGCATGCGCTTGAAACAGTGGAACGATGGTGAGCAAGTCTACTTAACTGATGAGTGCAAACAGAACAAAACCGGTCGTGGGATGTGTGTGTGTGTGTGTGACGGAAATGCATGCAAATGAGCTTTATTTTTCATGGTCATGGGTTCAAACCCACTCTACATGAGCGGGGGCTGATATGATTGAACAAGTTGGTCGTACCAACCTCACCCAACAGTTGCATACAAGCGCAAATTGTTTAAAATTAATTCCGTTTTAAAGAGGATTGAGTACTCGCAGCTAAATCCAAGTAATCATATAAAACAACTTCGGTGTATCGATGTTTATTCTCCACGGATTTGTATTTTGACTGACCCCGTTCAGTCCAAGTAACTGGTTTGGTGTGGTGTGTAAGTGCACGGGATGTGAGCAGAACGCAACACTGGGAAACTATCATTTGTTCGCGAAGCTTGTGTGGTTTCTGAGAAAGGACTGCGTGGTAGGGTTAATGTTATCCCCTCCCCCTTCTCAAATAAGTAACACGCTCACTGCAGCAAATCGTTGACTGATTAATCGATAGAGCTTTTTAATAATAAAATCGATCCCAGCTTGAACCGCCACACTTGTAGGATAAAAACAAAAATAGATCAATAATGAGTAAAAGCAACCAGTAGTAGAGATTCTGATGGTTGCATTTGGAGCTTATAGCACAGCATGCATACGTTGAACACCTCAATAAAGTTTTGGTCACAGCTGCGAATTCTAAGCTAGCCCATATAATATCGGGAAACGATTTTTATACCACCCAGGAAACAACTATATTAATAAAGATCGCCCCATACAAACGTTTAGCTGCCATAGGGTCTTAAATAACGTTACCCAAATCCAGACGCTTCCTTTGCAAAATACAAAGCTCAAATCTTCTTATCATTTGAAGGGTTAAGTTAAACTCCTAGTTTCAAAACCCGAGATCACACCGTTAAGTACGTCAAAAAGTCCCTGTGCAGTCTGTCCAACATACAAAAATCCATCTAGTCATATTCTGAGAATGATCAGAGGCATTACTTGGAACAAAGGTCCAAAGTCTGTACGATAATGCGTATAGAACCGATAACACCAACATAATTTACATGTCTGGTTTGTCATCCGAGCTCCACATTTGGAAAATAGCACTAAGCAGTAAGAAGGATTGAAAACGATTCTTTTGAAGTGGAACCTCAGCCAAACGATTATCAGCTGTCAACTCTTAACATGATCCTGCTTTAGAATAACCGTTCGCTAACAGGTGGTGGAGTTGCTCTTTGTTACCGCGAGCGTGTTTATTGTAAAACTAATTTTAGCACCAGATTGGAGCTATATGATACCGTCTGGTACAGTTCGCGTCTAGATTCTGGAGTAAATTACATCATTGATAGAATTTACCACTCACCCACTTCATTAAATATCCACAACAAACGTTTTTCAATAAAAATACATCGCGCTCGACACTTGAACGGGATTCACGTGTTCATAATCAACTAAACACACAAGAGTTACATAAAATAATCGTGTTTGCCACAATTTCTGTCATGCTTTTGAAACCCTATGCGTCACTTAATAATTGAATACAGAGTGCAAATTACGCTAACAAGAATTGCCCATCAAGAGCTTCTAGTGACATGAGGAAAAAGGAGCACAATGCGGGAAAATCTTCAACGACACTCGTTACCCTAAAAAATCTGGGTTACTAAAGAACTATGAGGGAATGCATTATGTGATAACCTGTCTGTAAACAGCAAACAACAAGAGCATCATATAATAAACAATTTGCGATTCGGTAGTTTTGGTTGAACAGAACCAACGTGGCGTAAGCTCAAAATGAACCAGTTGACACGAAGTCATCTGGAAATTTAATTAGAAGTATAAAAAACTGGTGAGCCGCTCTGAGAAATACTGATGCTAGGGCATTCACTTATAACAGACATGCACGTGTGTGATTATTGGTCATGAGGATGATGAAAATTTGACCACAATAGCATTGTTGGATTGGGAGAAACCTGGTTAACCTATGATTTATTGTCAGTTTAATCTCGATCCAAATGACAATATGACAGAGAAAGCACACTTTTGGAAAATCATTAGCGTGTATTGTTAGAAGAAGAACGAAGGTTGATCTTGACTCGTTTATATTCGCGTGCGTGCTGTGTGAGTCAAACAGTGAATATTTCTGCCCCATCCACTTTATTGAATACAAGCATACTTGCACAAACCTTTTAATACGCCTCGGTATGCAGGCGTTTGCCGTATAACACACTTACACTGTCTAAATCTATCTGCATTGAAAACGTATTCAACCAAGGCTGATGTAAAAATTAAGAATTGATAAGCCCTCACATCTAGTGGCCATCTTTTAACGCTCTTCTGGTGTACTTCAAATACGATACCACTTTGATGCCCATTTCTTCAGTATTCTGTTATATGTTAGTATCTGAGCGATCATTACGTTTTATTTTGTAGATGCTATTCTTGAGGATTTCTAAAGCCGTAATATTCTTCTTTCGTACGGAAGTCAGACGGATATTTTCTTCACTATTTACAAGACACTCGTATGAACCCACGATTCAACATATATCATCTGATGTGCCTTACACGTACAGTATAAAAACCATGTATCACCATTCATTCTCTGTTCTCGCCGATGTTTATTGTTTCCTCATTAAGGGGGATTTCCGTATAACCGTGGTCTATAGAACGGCAACAGATTCCTTGCATGGATATATTAGGTGACAACTTTATGCCATTTGACTAAAAATCGTTTCCCGGTACGCGTGAGTAGCCTATCTGTGATGTTTATCAACTTGGAACTTGGCTCAGCACTATCATCAATAGAAGTATCAGAATTACTTTGATTTTTCTAAGTTAAAAGAACTGGGAATTCATGAATTCATGGTCTGACGAAGCTTCTGTGTCAGAAGCGAAACGTTACCAATAAACTACTCTCACAGATTCATTACAAACTTTATTTTTTCATGATTATGATTCCACGATCTGTCACAAACATTTTCAATTACATAACTGGGAATTCATGTTTTTGCTTCTTCCTAATTTGCTCGCTTTGTGTGGACAAGATATCAGAGTGGTTTTTACAGCTTCCGGCATTTCATATTAGGCATTTGAGATCACGATTCCGACATTAAACAGGTAGCATTCGGTTGTACATGTTTGCACGTAGCATAGACAATCAAACATTCTTCAGTTAATTATCGGAAGATCGTAACTGCGGATTGATAGTTGGGTTGGTTTACTTGACGGTTTCTTTGGTTTTTATTCAATGAATAAACCAGTTCATGAACGATTTTTTAACATGTTTTTGCATATAATACGCTGGATCCTAGGATCCTTTGTTTTACGGAACACATTGTGTGATTTCGGCAGCGTTTCCGGCATAACGTGTATGAAGTTGATGTTTGTTTCCCCAAGTCCCTTAGTATGATTCCATCCCATTGACATCTAAGTCTGTAGAGGCGATAATTGATTTATTTGTCTTCCAATTCTGGCTATTCTAACTAGCTGGCTTACCAATTCACCGAATCGATGCTCATAAGTGTTAGCAAAATACTGTAAAAATTTACCGTTCATGAATACGGTTTACCGATCGGTCTCAATCATTTCCAAGATCTTATTTCTCTCGCGAGTTTTATTGCTTAGGAATGTATTCTGGAAATTATTTCTGATAGACACAGTCTTGTTGTGATTTATTGATCAGTAATTTTAGCTTCAGTGAGCCGTGAAGCCACTGATTAATCCGGTTTGTACAACTAACCACAATGTTTAAAAATAGAATCACAGTGATTCCTGGACAAGCGCTCGAGGTTCTGATGAATGACCAAAATAATGTGTTGCTCACATTCCCCACACTTACACACCACAACCGGTTTCCGGCTGTTTGCCGTCATAATGTGGCGACAGAAAGCTTAGTTTCAGTTAAGGTTAGAAAAGTAGACAAGTGGTAAGCGAAGCTCAACTTTGAAGCCTCTGTTTAGTAACAACAAACAACGATGTTTAAACACTGAATCACATTACGATTCCTTGTCACAGCTCACTAAATCCAAACTTTCTTTCACAACCTGAATAGTACAAACCGCCATAAACTGTTTGTGGTGTGTTAATGTGGGGGATATGAGCAGCACATTATTTTCAATAAACAATCATTTATGTGATAAGTACTATTAAATACTAATCCCTCATACTGTGAGCTAAATTAGACAGGCACCGAACTTAATCAGGCTGTCTCTACCTGATAATAGCAAACAGCCAGGAATGTGTAGCGCATTGTAACTAAACAGGATGGTGATCACAAAACTCCAATAGATAAAAACCACGTTATATACACGGATAACAACAATGAATGCTACCTTGAAATTTTTGAATGTTATCTGCAATTTGTTCTTTCTGAAATTGATATTAAATGGCGAAAAGATTACAAAGGAAAAAGTTAATGTTTGCCTACCCACCCATCAAATCCAAATGCTGACTATGTGCGAAACGTAGGAAACAGCAATTTCACCTCACATCCAGCGTAAAATCAATAACTCACGACATATTTCTGGAAAACGGCTGTGAGAACATAGTGATTTTGTGTGCCATCTCTACCAGTCTGTGATAGTGAACCCATTGATAATAAATTTAACCGAAAATCAAAGTATCTAATTTGGTGTTTTTCTTTTAGCCGTTATCCCTTTTTCAAAACTTCTTACAACAATATGTTATCTTAGCCAGTGGTCTGCAATAAGCACCCTACTGTGAACTAACAATTCGAACAAGTGTCCAGCTTGCACTGTTGTATGAAAAATTTTAATCCAATTTACCAGTCCGTACACCTACATACATACATCGATGGGATTATACACACGCATATTGTCATGTTCATCCGAACGAACGAACGTACGTACGTGAATTTTCATCCGGGGTGGATCCAATTAGGGATGTTGCGACCAAACTCAATACACGCACGCACACGTCTAATTAGGGGTGGCGGCGGCGACAGGAGGTCGGTAGGCGGTGGAACATCATCATCTCGTGGGATTGGAAATCACAGTCAAATCTTGACCGAAATTCATAGCAACATTTTTCGATTTTTCAGTTTGATTAGCTCACTTCAAATGGTGATCAAGTGAGGTGTGAACATCGGAGGAACTTGGTCGTGTGATTTATTTCTACGGAAATTGTTTCCAGCAAACGTTAATATTCATTCAGCCGAATAAATGCGCTTTTATCTTCACTGTATAATAAAGATAAAGGATATTTCGTTAGTTATTCATAGATTTATTCATAGATTATATGCAGGTAAAAAGCTATGCTTTACATGTCTAAGCCAGTTGTGTATAATGCAGTAAATCCATCTCAACATTTCGATTACGGAGCTTAGGACGTAAGAAAGGAAGTACGAAAGTAAGTCTTCATCCCCAACAATAATTATGGACGCGTTTAGTCAGCTATTAATGTTATGCGAATCACAAATGCACGTATAGAAATTTGCTAGCTGATTTAACCACAATTTTCGAATTTCAAGCCGACGTGGCAAATAGTTCCTGTTTACATTCCCGATTATATTCCAACGAAGCGGTAAACTTCGTATACATTGACCCGGGTTACAGTGTGCTTAGATGTCGCAGTACGCTAGGTGTAAGCATGCCTTCCTAAATGTGTGGCCACAGCTAGATCGAACTACATACCTTTCATAGCATGAACGTTATAACCACTACACCACGTCGAATCAACGTCAAGGCAAACTTACTAGGCCTCCGTGACATGATAAATTAATGTGGTTGAGAAAATGTCTCAGAATATATACTGCAGTGGGATTCCGACACAGACCATCTCTATTGAAAGTCGCACCGGTTAACGTTCAGCCACTGCGTCTTCCTTTTAACTGTATCTAAATCCAAGTGACAATTGGAAACACTGTTTTTACGTAACATTGACCGACATTTCTGGAATCCAGTCGTTGGGGGTTTGGCCCTTCACGGTCTATTTCCATAAGGGGAAATCAGCATTGCTTCTCTGTTCCACCTCGCAGAAACGATCTAGTTTTGCATTTTCTCATTAATAATGTCTACCAAATGAAGTGAACTTTTCAAATATGAATGTTATGTTTCTCCACATTTGAATTTCCATTAATTGATACATCTGGATGCCATAAAGTCCAAACTTATGAGAATCGATGGATGTCTGAATATGATGGTTGAAACACAGGATTTCATCAATTAAAATTATAGTAAGTACAGTTGAACTAGATTGCATGCACACTAAACATTGTGGGTTTGTATGACATGCGGTGCTAAAGCACACCTGTGCACATTCCAAAAAGATATTTAATTTGTTTGCGAAATCGCTGTTCTACAAAATGTTACTTTCGATGAAAGACGATCTTATCAGAAGGTTAGTCGTCAATTTGCTGACAATTTTCACACTAAAAACGTAATTATACGTCATCTGATCCTGGTAAATTACCCATCACCAAATTCGGAAAAGTGTGGCAGGCAACGGTTTATTTGCCTTATGTCAAAGATCCCTCTGAATAGGTTTATTCTTGCTGATATACGAGTATCATATAAAAGAAGCAGAAAACCACTCGAGTTTGAGACACCTTTTGGATGCACCAAAAACTGTCGATACAATCAACTGTAAGGGTTGCCCAGAAGTATATATTCGACAAATATCTCAAAAACTCAGTACTAGTATAAGCTAGCTCAGAAAACGGATAGAAAACAACCCCGTAATTCCTGTGAATATCAATCGCTTATCCAGGGTATCAACTTTTTGGACACGGGTGATAGCGTGCATCTTGAGAACATAGAGGTGATTAAGTGTGGTAAAACCTTATATGAGAAGACTTCATGTTGAATCGGTTGAAATAATATAGTCTCATAATAAATCGGTCAACAATGTACCCAGATCGGATATCTCCATAATCTGATGTCCGGTTCTGCAGCGAATAAACAATACCGTACACAACCCTAGTGTGCACACGGATAACGCATACACACTAATCGGTCGGCGCACGTGCACACAACCAAAAAATTAATGAATTACACAGCTGGGAAGTGCATCAGTTGTTTGTCTACATATCTTAACAAGCTCAACGCTAACAATGACTTGCGTAGTTATTAGCTCACAATATGGTTGGTGCTGTCAATGCAATTTAAACTTAATCCATGTTCGAAATGACACTCTTGGTATGATGAAGTGTCTGTCAGAAGAAAAATGTTACCAAAAAGAGTTTTAAACGATTCATTACAAACTTTCTTTTCGAGAGTATCGTTTTCTGGTTTATTAAAAACCTTTCCCAATATCGTACTAACAAGCATCACTTAAATAGTTATGGTTGCAGATAAACTTGGTGAAGATGCTAGTTAGATTCAAGCAACATTTGTACACTTATTGTTGTCGAGGGGTTCAAAGATGGTGCTTAGGAAGCGTGACATTACATAATCCAGCAAGAATTGTTCTTATTCATATTCAATTGCACTCTTATTGTCTACCATCCTTTCAAACACAACCGCAAAAACCCCGACCGTTTTAAGTATTTTTCTACCAACATGTTTAAATATTGAAACTAGTTTCTCTTTCTACGCGTCGGCGTTTAACAGCAATAAAGCAATTTGGAAGATGGCAAGCAGGGGCTTATTTGATGAGTAATATGCGAACGAGGATTTTCGAAAAACCCATTGATTTTTTTTTGAATTGCTCCCCATGTGTAATTGACTGAAACCACTTGATCGAGGATTGTAATTAAATAAGCACGTGTTTGATTATCGTTCAACCTCGCCAAATTAAATTAGCTGAATATGACCCACTGCTGGTGAAGATAACCAGTGAATGACTTTATTGTGACAGGGACGTTTCTAGTAGAACTGCGCTAAATAAGAGGAGTAGGTAAACATTTTAAATGGCTGACTCTAATGAAAATTCAATTCTTCGATGTTAAATAACGCGAAATTCAGTCTATTTATTTATAAACCCTATTTTTTACGGGGATAACTAATATTAGGTTGTTAGCTTAACGGGTTAGCGTATGGAAAATGTGGTAATGAAGTATCTTTCAGGCCTAAAATCAGTGGATGTTTCCAATAAAATAACTAACGACAAATCCCAATGACTGCAAGATATTATTTCGATTGTAAAACCATTTTCAACGATAATTGTCTTGTGGACAAGAAATTTGGAGGTGTACGCATGATAACTTACCTAAGATGCTCAATGCATTTCAGAGCCTTGTTTTAAAATATACAATTTAGACATGTATATTATAGCTCCGAATAAATGTGTTGAAATCTTCTGGGACATCTATCATTATACAATTTATATGGTCGAAAATAAAAAAAACAGTCGTCTAACCATGAGAGAATATTTCAACGTAACCTGCAACATTACACACAGCGACGGTTACAGAGTGGCCTAATATTATTGGTTGAAATAACCTATAAACTCACCAAGGGAATTATTAAATTTCGGGAAGCCAATGGTATCACGCAAGTATTCAAATACTTTGTCTATACTACATCATCGACTGGCTTTGCGCGTAAACATGTTTCAAGTGTAAACGCTGTCGAATAACATCATACGTACGGAATCTAATGTATGATGCATAAATGTAAAATATTACATCTCATTAGTATTATACTTAGTTTAGTAAGCCATAAATATTTAATCATGGATTACGAGTTCAAAAACGTTCACTAGGAATCGGAACGTGTGTCGTAAATTGCACTGAAACCAAGACACGGACGAACCTGAATGCTTCCCATTAACGGCTTATCCGCCGAATATTAAACAGCAGTATATTTAAAACCAATCTACAGAGAATTTTTACCATACTAAGACAGCAACACCACCGGCATGCTGGCTGGGTAAGTTGTGTAGAATAAAATGTTCATTATTCTAAAATATCAATTTTATTCGGTGGGAGACTTTAATCTGCTTGACTTTCTGAAGACTAACAAAATTTCTCAGATCTCCACTGCTGCTATCTTCCAGCAGCTCATTGACGAAATTCCCTTGTATAATCACGTAAAAAGCAATACAAGATACAGAGTGACAGATATGCCTTCAATGCTCGATCTCATCCTGACAACTGAAGAAGACTCCGTCGAAAACATTATATACGATTGTTCCCTAGGTTCGAGCGACCATTTATTCTTGAATTTTGACTACCTATGTCGACCAAAGCGAACAAATGATACAACGAAAATCAGCAGAGAGGTATGCCTGTATGAATTATCAAACGCCCTAAGTTTGATTAACGAATAGCAAATTGAAGGCATCGGAGTAATAGAGCTGCGGTCTAGTATTTTGACCAAGCTTAACCGGGAAATCAACTCAAACTCAGCATTAGTACCTAAGCAGTGTGGAAATGCAATCGGATTTAAGATCCGCAATCGCACTCGGAAATGAATTAAAACGCTAAATCTGGCTTGGAGAAACTATCGCCGATTAACCAACGATACTACATGGGAGACCTTTCGAACACTTAGGAACCAAGTAGCGCTTGTATGCTAATGTTGGATTTATTCATAGATTTATTCATAGATTATATGCAGGTAAAAAGCTATGCTTTACAAGACCCACAAAAATATACATCGGGTCGGATGGTAAAAAATATCAAAATATTGTTAGATTATTGTCACACGTGAAAAACATACTTGTCCATGTGTGTCTAGTGATTTCTTGAAAACGTCAACGGTTCCAGATTGTACAACATGAGTAGGTAAACTGTTTCACAATTGCACATTGCGAACGGAAAATGCATACTTGCGGCAGTTCAACCTGCTCGCAGATGTGCATTATGGGAAAGATGAAACAAACGACTGCAAGGGTGATTTGTTTGATTAAGCACTGTCCAAATGAATATTAGTGCTCCTAGTTTCCGTCTGTATTGAGCAGAATGCAAATTCGATAATTTAAGTCTCATTTCGTATGGATAATTAGATAGTCCCAGAACGAGTTTTGTCGCTCTGCGCTGTTAAGACCAACCTGTTCAATCACGTGTCCAAACACATGTTTAATTGGGTTAAACCAATAACCCTGAACCAAAATATTCATTTGCATGCATTTCCATCACACACCTCCCACAACTGGTTTCGTGCTTTTTGCACTCATCAGGTAGGGACAGTAAGAAGTAAGTAAGTAAGTAAGTAAGTAAGTAAGTGAGTAAGTAAGTAAGTAAGGACACATGAGATTGAACAGGTCGGTCGTACCAGCCATATCCAACAGTAGCATATAAGCGCTACTGGTTTACCATTCCTCCACTGTTTCAAGCGCATGCGGATCCTGATCTTACTGTCCCTACGTGATGAGTGCAAAGAGCACGAAACCGGTCGTAGGGTGTGTGTGATAGAAATGCATGCAAATGAATATTTTTAGTTAGGAACCATGTTATTAAATTTATTACTGAAGACAAAATACAATATCAAGCCGATATAATGTCTAAAATAGAGCGGAATCAAAAGTTCCTTTACCAGATTGTGAACAAGCATTATTCGATGAAACCAGGAGTTTTTCTGCCTTACAGATGCCCTCTGAAATGACCACAAATGCAGCTGACATCGCGGATGTTCTAATAATTTATTATGCTACATTATTTTGTCCAAAAGAAAGCGTGTATATACAACTAGATCCAGAAATAACGCATCATGTAACATTGTGCACAATAACCATTACCAAAGGAAAGGTGATGAGAACTCTACTATCGTCGAATCCCAGAAAATCCCCTGGTTATGATAAAATAACACCGAATATACTCGAGCATTGTGCACAACTTCTATGCGGACCTCTGCCTCAGTTATTCTGCGAATCGCTGTCCCAAAGTGTCATACCGACGGAATGGAAATCCGGTATAATCTCTCCGATTTTCAAGGCGCGTTCAGATCCGGCAAATAACAGGCCTGTTACCTTTTTGTCCACCGTATCCAAGGTGCACTAAAGGATTGTGGCAAGCAAACTGAACAATTACCTTGAAGAAAATAAGCTATTTTAGGAGCGCAACACGGTTTTAGAATGGGATACTCATGCCTTACTAATCTTCTCCTTACCATTGACGATTGAACTCGAAAAGCAGTTGTTGGGGATACCATCAACGTATGTTACCTCGATATGTCGAAGCATTTGACTGCGTAAACCACATTATTCTCTTGCAGAAGGTGAAACCTTGAGTTATCACTGGCAGACTATTAGCCTGGTTAGAATATTACTTGACTGATCGGTTTGTTCAAGTCTCCGTGCATGGTGCTTTATCGAAGTCGGTAGCTGTGACAATTGGAGTGCCCCAGGGATCCGTCCTCGGACCAATACTCTTCGCACTTTATACCTATGACATACCGGCTCTCGTCGGATGTCCGATCGTACTGCTCGCGGACGATATAGAATTGGGGTCGAAAATAAATAAGCCGGAAGACTGTGAACTGCTCCAGAATGATCTGGACAACCTCCAGGTTTGGTCCCTAAAAAATCGCATATATTTCAATTTCCAAAAGTTTCACATGTTAAACCTTGGTAAATATGTGGAGTTCCGGTATGTTCTCGGTACACACAGTCTCTCGTGAACCACGGAACAAAACGACTTAGGTGTATTAATAAGCAACACCCTAGGGATGTCGAGCCACTGCAACTCAGTCTATCGCAAAACATAACAGAAATTGTCACTACTAAAGAGAATTTTCGGTAGGTTCTCAAAACGGACAATTCCCTGCATTATTAACACGTACATCAGACTCACGTTGGAATATGCAGTTCAAGCATGGTCGCCATGGCTTAAAAAAGATGTTGCGACTTTGCAAAGAATATACCATCGATCTACCAAACTTGTTCCCGCGCTCAGCGGGAAACCATACAATGAGCGAATCAAAACCATGGATTTATTCGATTATCCACGTCATCGTCTCCGATGGGATTTATTTTGGTTTACTATATTTTGAATACCGCAAATCCCCTCTACAATGCTTATTTAATCTACGGGGCTCGCATAATACAAGAGCCCACACATTTACTCTAACTGTCCCTCACTGGCGACTCAACTGTAGACGACGTTTTTTGCCGTGCGAATTTGTTTTACTTGGAACAATCTACCACATTATGTTGTAAACTCACCCAATCAGCAGATTTTCAAGAGAAGTCTTTATGCTTTTTGACCCTAAACCCGTGCATCGAAGAAAACTATGCATCTTGGATCCATGCATAGCGTTTGTCATCCCACCAATCGAAAACAATTTCTGTCCTTTTGATTTTTACCTGATTCTTTAAGTGCTCAGTAGGCAACATAATCCCATTTTTGCTTGTTATATTATTCGTTGTTGCCATATTATTCTGTGGATTTTTTGTAAAGCTATATGATTTTTAGACCATCAACATTGAATAGAATTGAATTGAAAATCAGAATTAAGCGTTTTGAAGTACTCACTTGCGGAAAAACATTAATATGAATTCTTTGGACACTGACTTTATGATTTGGAAAGAACATGATCTTGATTGCTCACTATGCCTTTAATTCTTGCAATTCGGAAACAGCCGAACTTTTAATGATGACAGATATTTTTCTATTTTCTATGAATGTGTGATACACACTTATTGGAATACCAACAATGCCTATTCCTATCCAGTGTAGAATTAAACTTTAAAAGAAAGCTGGACGTTTAATGAAACGCATCTTTCTTACGTCCTCCTCGGCATGCCAAAACTCGCTTATAGAATGCAACGGAATCACGAAAATCAATCTTATATCTCGATTGCACTGCATTCATAATATTTCACGTGTTATCATAATGCGCAACGTTTGCTCAAATGAACATTATTCAGTGTGATTCAACCAATAAACCAAAACAAAATATGCATTCCCATTGTTGAAACAAATCCCTCGGGAGCGACAAATGAACCATCTCCACTTGAGTAACGAAGACACAATAATGCTCTCACACGAAATCCAACAAATACTCTGAGCACCCGCTTTCTACAACTCGCTCCTTGCTGAGAGCAATTGAAAGTTTTCCACTGTCAATAGCCTGTGTATCCAAGCTGTTCGCACTAGTTGCGGAGGGGTCAGAGATAGTGTGCAAGACAGGTCGCGTAAGGGGGTAGACATACAGAGAAGTTACTTGTGGTAGGGTGGGAAAATATTGCTCACCCCAACTCAATCCGATTTTTGTACAATTTTATGGTGGTTAAAATGCACATTCACATTTTATAGGCAGTATGATTTCAGTATATGCTGGTAGGGATGCGTTGTACACTGATGGGAGTAAGTTTACATTTTTGCGGTTATTATTGAATAGCAAACGGTTCTTTCGGTTTCCAGTAAATTGCAAAGCGGTAATAGTTTGATAAACGAGAACATAGATACGAACTTTCTGTTTATTAAACTCGTTAAATTTGAATCGAGAATTTCTGAACAGGCACACACTCCAACAACAAGGTATCTCGCACGAAATAGGGAAACTGTTTACATATTTTTCAATACGGTTATTCAGTTACTAATGCGTAGGTTGTGTGATGGAAATACATGTAGATAGGGATTTTCGGTCAATCATTTTCTGTTTATATTTGGCCGCGATCCTACTAATACATGCTTATCTCTGGTTTTGCTAGCAATAAAAATGTTGACTATCAATTTCAAATGCTGAGCTGGGTTGCAGACTGGCGACAAATGTTGACACATTTCATCCATGGGTAAGGTGAGAATGAGGTTTAAGCATTAAAATACATTTCCATTACACACACCCTACGACCGGACAGTAGGTTCAGGATTCGCATGTGCTTGAAACAGCGGAAGAATGGTAAACAAGTCTACGTAAGTGTGGGTTCATGTGATTGAACAGTTTGGCCGTACCAACCGTATTCAACAGTAGCTTAAGCATGTTTTATAAAATGACGGCCCTGGGATTGTGTGAAATACAGATCGTTTGCTTAAAAATCGCACTTAAAACCAGTACTACGCCATCACGATTGCATTTGTAACGGATAAACATTATGTACTCATTTACACACGTTTTAAATGTTTATTTGGTCACTATGTGGCTTATCATGAGACGCTGTATGAATTTCAATAGGAAAATACCTTTGTAGAACTGCGATGGTTCACATAGACCAACAAGTAGAGCCCGAGAATGTATTTTGATTCTTTTATAATAGGGTTTCGCATCTAGGGGTGCTGGCACCTCTAAGGGATGCGAGACTGCTTTTCATTTGGTCTCAGATGCCTTTTCATTTTTTGTATTAAGTGTCGTCATTCTTTATTGATTCAGTGTCGATTTTTCCGCATATTGTGTGTTCTTTTGTCTCTAATAAACCGTTTTTATACTAATATGTTTTACATACATTGCCACCTTTTTACTAATTTTTTTAGATTATAATTTTTAAATTATTAATTAACCACTAAATAAAATCAAAAAGGAAATAGAATGATGACTATTTTCAATTTGGTTTTACTTGTAGTAAAATAACTGATTATCTGCAAGACCCCAATTCTTACTCCATAATGTTGGCTACTTAAACGCAAATTTTAAGCCTTCGAAGTTGTAAGAACACTTCAACTGCCGTCGTGGCGGAGCATGTTTTGCAGGTCATGATGTTAAATAATGGAAATTAAAATGAAATCGTTTTGCTTTACAAGGAATCTTTTCAAACTTATGTTTTATCTACCGATAAACCGCTATTGACGGCTTCATACCACGTGGCGTATAAATTAGCCAAATCCAAGAAACCTCATACAATTGCATAATAGGTGATAAAGCCATGTGTTGGAAATGGCAAATATCGTTACAGGTACTGTAAGGGTGTGAGAGCGTATCACGATATTTTAGGGGTGCGGGGAAGTAAAATGTTTGAGAACCACTGTTTTACGAGATGATGCAGACACTTACGTTAAACATTTTGAGGACAACGGTGTCAATTAACATTAAAATATTTGAATCAAACTTATGCATTCAGAAATGCGAGTTCTCAATGATTGATTCGACACCTCAAACAGATGACTATTTTTCATTTAATATTTCAAATTAATGAGATTAATTTCAATGAATTTAATGTACATACCACTTAGCTTGATGGTAGATACCGAAAATTATATGCTCCGCTCTATTTGTTTCTTTACCGAGCAAGGGTAATCTAACGTCAAACTGAAACTTTGATTTCGTCAATCATGTCCAGAACATACATGATTATAAACCTTAGCATTTTAAGTTTAGCCTGACCAAATGGATAGAGTACGATATATTGGCTAAAACCAACTAATTTCAACAATTCCAAGTCACCTCTTATAACAGCAAATTAAAGTTAAACCAAATCGATGCCGTGGATCGGATATGGTTATGGCTTATATATTCGATAACGTTTTTAATTGATTATTACGGTGTACTGATTCTTTTATCAAATATTCATTTTGAACATAATAAATGACGACCTCGGTTCTAAATGGTATCATTTTTGTAAAATTGGTATGTGATTTTGCTTCTTTATCAGATTGCTGGGCAGCACAGAGTTTGTTTTGTTTGTAAGATGCTGTACACTTGATAGGATTTGGTCTACTGGAGATACGGTGAGGAATTATGACTCAACCCTGGTATCTCAAATGCTTAAACACTGCGGGATTCGTTACACGTCCAGCTGTGCCATCGTGGTACTGAACATGTGCTATTCCAGTACCAAATAAACTTTAATCCCTGCAACAGAGGAACACCAGATCCCGTCTAATCGGATTCATTCAAATGATACAACATATGGAATGCTAAAATTGTCATACAATCTTCTTTTTAAATATAATCATTGATCAATCCAGATTAAGAACGTCCCGTACTTATAGTAAATTTATTAGAATTGTCTAATAGTCCCCAAAAGCTAAATAGGAACGCCCCAAAGTTATTCAAACTGCCACGTCGAATTACCTCTCGGTTTAAAAAAACAACTATTTTAAATTCACAGCAATAAACGAAGAAACATCATGATATGTCCCATTTGCAAAGCGTGCGGAAGTCCCGTGGATAAATGTCCAGTTCTACTTGTTACCACACACACCAAATCTTCTTGTAACCTGAAATCAGATGCAAGTATCAACACGAAAGTTCAACCCAGTGAGACGCATGATCATTGGCAGGACAAATGGGAATGGTTTCATGCTGCTTGCTTGCAATGTGCAGTGTGCGGGTACAAGCTGAACGAAGAGGGTGGAAAATGTTGGAAATACAATAACTGTTCCTTCATTTGTTTGCAATGTCGAATACGGTGAGACTTTGTCGAATAAACTGTATAGAAGTGCTCTCAGCTTTTTCGAGATAATCACTCTTTTGTGAAAAACGAAT
>JACCGJ010001788.1:0-11082 GCA_013407085.1 Atriophallophorus winterbourni
GATGACCAAAGTGATGTGTTGCTCACATGCCCCGAAATTACTCTCCATTACCGGTTTCTGGCTGTTTGCCGTCATCAGGTGGAGACCGTAGGATTAGGATCAGTGAGCCTTGAGACAGTGGATAAATTGTAAACAAGGTTATACTTGAATGCCACCGTTGCATAGAGTTCGTACAACGAACCACGATGTTCAAACACAGATTCGTGGTCAAGCACTCAAGTCGCTTATCCATGACCAAAGTAATGTGCTGCGCACATTCCCGAACTCACACTCCAGATGATATTGTGGACAAGAAGTTAAGAGCATGGGTAATAACCTGGGAAAGAACAAAAAACGTGGTTGGTTCCGATTTAGAGCGAAGCATGCCCTGAATAAAAAGATAAAAGCTTTCAGTGAACAAGTGTGGTTCAAAAAGTTTTATACAATTGAAAAGGGACTGTACAGGTTTGAGTCAAGGTCATTAAAGGCTATGAGTACCAGCGAATGAAGCAGGTACTTGTATTACTGTGCAGGGATGCGTTTCATTTAAGCGGGTCCACAAGTTGGACACGATCAATAAAGCCAAACGCGTTTATGCAATGTTAACCGTCGGTCATTTCTACGAACGATTTTTCACGAACGAAACCCTCCTCTAATCGGGACGAATCGAAATTGTCACAAAGTGAAATTCAACCTGCTTGCATTTCTCGCTAGAATAGAGCGCTTCTTCTTCCGGTGGCATGCACATAATCAGCTTCCGTCTGTATTCTCCCGATACAATCATTCGAGATTTTTCAAGCAACTCCAGTTGTCGCGCTTGATTACACCTGATTTTCCGCTTCTCTTTTCAAGTTGTCATGTCTCTCCGGGGCGTTCGATCCCTTCGCGATTGTCAAAGGAGTTAATGTAGCCGTGACAGGAGCAATTAATCACTTTTGGAGTAATTTTCTTCCAAAGGGTGTGAATTTTCAAAGATAGCGCTCGATATTTTTTTACGAAGTAAACCTGAATAATGGTTGTCATGGGCTTCCTTTTACTGATAAAACACTCCTTCAGTCTGCCTTTATTAATTGTTGATGCAATTAGTGTCGCTGTTTATACGGAGTTGAATGATCAACACCAAATGATGCGCTTTTGATCGTGATTGATCAGCGCTTTCGGTTACAGATATATCGCAAAAAACAACTAGCTTTGGATTATTTAACCATCTCGATACTGCTACGAAAGGTGGTCACCGAATTTTTGACACTACAGACCTGAACTTAGTTTCAAAATGATTCAAATTTGTAATGGTCTAAAAAGCAATTACCTTAACAATAACCATAAGATGGAGATATGAGGTATATACAATAAAAAAGAAGAACAGGGAAACTCATGTAGTGTAAATAGTATCAAAATTTGGGTTTTCTCTAAAGTATTTATCCAAATTAGCTTTAAAAATATCCAGGTTGTCTGAGTGTGAAACAGTGGAGGGGAGGGTGTTCCATGTGAAACTTACACGCACAGCATACGAATATCTTCGACAGTTCAGTCTTGAAGTGGGAATAAGCACTGTAAGTTCATGTTTCCGACTGGTACGGGGTGGCAAGCGTGTGAAAAGTTTGGACAAGGGATGGTTAGAGACGTGAACAATGTTGTACATCAGTATGAGGTCACCTCTTACTCGACGAGAGCGAAAGTCGAAAAGATTGAGACTCCTCAAACGTTCTTCATTTGGTTTAGCAGCTAGTCCGGGTACAAGCTTTGTGGTTCGGTGGTAAATACGCCGCAGAAGATTGATGTGTTTCTGAATCCAGGGTGACCAAGCCTGAACAGCGTACTCCATCGCTGGTCTCAGGTAGGTGTTCATGATACGGAGCACCGACTTATTCAAGAATCTGCCGAAAATTCGTTTCAATAACTCCAATACTTGTGACGCTTTTTGTTTACCGCTTTGCACTGTAGTGAAGTCTTCAGACTCGAACTGGTCCAAAAACCCAAATCCTTCTCTTCAGTTGTCCAGACGAGTTAATGGGACCCAAGAGTGTAGTTGTAATTCATGGTCTTTCAATGTTTAACACCTTGCACTTTTAGAAGTTGAAGGGTAGTTTGTTTCTCAGAGACCAATCGTGTAATATGTTTAGATCCTTCTGCAAAATTTCACAGTCATCATTTGTACGTATGCTTCTCCAAAGCTTGGTATCGTCTGCAGTTAATATTTTGTGATTGTGTGCCGTTTTTGCACTGAACGATGACGTTGAACTGAAATTTCGAATATATACGAATGAAGCTTTCAAATTCCATTCAAAGTTCCTAAAACAGTTCGGGAGGAATTCCTCAAGTCAAAATTAAACTCCTGTCCGAAATAAGGTATGATTCTGTCTCTAAGTGGACACTTCAACGATCGTCTAAGTGGATCACTCCAACGGGACCTTACCTACATACGAGGATCTAGAGATCATATATATACACATAGCGGTGGCATATTCGGTAGATTTATTTTCTATCGGCTTGTAATTTCGGTTATTTTCCAATCGCTGAGCAACTTGGACTTTATAGTATACGACTGACCATGCTAAAACGCGAAAAATGCGTTGAAGGTTGTATAAGACCTCACACCACAAATAATATTTAAGGCTTCTCATTCCTGCGATGAAGTCAGCTGAAAATTTTCATAGTGTAGACAACTCATCTGCATCAGTTTGCGTTGCAGAAAGTCGGTCACTTGCTTTGAGTGTGTTTTACATTATTTTGCTTGGAACCTTTCGAACTTTGCATGCAGCATCCTAAGAATAATCGTCAAAAAAGCTTTCCCTTAAACAAAGTTAAACTTGAAAGCCACTGTTGAATAGGGTTCTTACAGAGAATCCCCAAGTTCCACACAAGAAGCACAAAGGGAATCCTGACCAAGTGCTCGAGGCTATTTATTGTGGTGCCCATATCCCCATCCCTTACACACCACGAACGGTTTCTATCTGTTTGTCGTCATCAAGTGGAGACAGTAAGATCAGGTTCAATTATCCTTGATGCAGTGGCATAAAACATCTCCGCTGTTTGTTTCCTTATGAATCGTGTACCTAAAACTATTTTTAGAACTCCGAATTCCGAGATAATCATTAGAAATTTAGCCATATATATGTTCCAAAATAAGTTTGCCGCATTTATTCACGGTGTGTATTTAGATCAAATTAATCGTGAAATTAAATCACATTTTCTTTTCCTTGAAACGAACATTTAATATTGTACAGCTAAATTCTTTTGTTATCATGAAGTTCTTGATCTTGATTGAGTAAGAGCTAATTGAAATAGTTTTAACTGCATGACAGGGGGAGGAGTAATAGTGGTAATTTTATTGCCTGGCTCTCAAATCGTCCAACTTCATTTGCATCTTTCGCCAAACGTTCCTCGGTCAAACAGTGTGGAACAGCATCGATCGACTTCCGTCGCCAAAAAACCCACGTTCCGTGTTTAAACCCATTAATTTGCTGTTGTCAATGTGTGTTAATGTATGGAATTCACCCACGGACAACTTTATAACATTCCCCATAAAATCACCCAGAGCAAAATAAACAACAATTATGCATAAACTGATGTTGATTAATGAGCAATTGGCGTTAATTTAGTTCAATATTTGGAGCTAATTTAGAAAACGATAAATCTGATTTTTGTATTTCTGTTTCGTGAAAGATTAGTATGTTTCGGAACCTGAATCACGTTGCAAGTTTTAGGATTTATGGGTGAAAAATACTTTATATATTCATTGACAAATGAGTTATTTAGGGTATAGGAAATAGTACATCTTTTCACATTGTTTGGTTCAACTATTGCACATTACCTCTCGCTAGAAAGGAGAATGATAAGCGGATTGGCAGAGCAGCTATCATTTTGCCCAGATTGAACTCTCGTGTTTGGGGTAACCGCCAGTTGACTGTAATGACAAAGATGATGGTATACAGCGCGTGTGTACTAAATACTTTACTGTACGGCAGTGAAACCTGGAACACCTACGCAAGACACGAACGGAAGCTGAATGCTTTCCATCTACGAAGCATTCGTCGTATCTTGAACGTATCGTCGATGGACAGAGTGACTAATGCTGAAGTGATTACAAAAGCTGGTCTACGGAGCATGTTCACCCTATTACGTCAGCGCCGCCTGCGGTGGCTTGGTCATGTCTATAGAATGGAAAATGGTTGTATTCCGAAAGATCTACTCTACGGTGAGTTGCAATTAAGAAGTCGACCATTGGGCAGACCGCACTTGCGGTACAAAGACGTTTGCAAAGGAGATATGAAAGCTCTTGGCATTGACCCGGCGAGTTGGGAAGAACTTGTTCTTGATCGCTCACATTGGAGGCATTGTATAAAGCGTGGTCTTCAAGCTGTGGAGGAGCAATTACAGCTCTTGTCTGCAGATCACGCCGCCGGCGTGCAATTGATGCATTACAACCGAATTCTGAACTATCGTTGCCAGCGCTGTGGGAGATATTGTTCCTTTGAATCGGACTGATTAGTCATCCAAAAAGCTGTAGAACATGAAAATTCATGCGACTCTGATGTGCATCCATGGTCGACATCGACCGAAGGAGGCCAAAAACAACAACAACAGGAAATAGTAGTGAGGTTTTGCTACGTATGGATATTATCGCATTGTATTCGTCTTTGTGAAAATAGTCCGGTCTAATCGTCAACTTGTGGCATGTTTTGAAAGCCATCGGGAATCTAAACACTCAACTTGTGGCATGTTTCGAAAGCCATCGAGAATCTAAAACTCTCGATGATATAAGTAGTCCAGAAGAATATAATTTGTGTGGACCCATGTAGACCAGTCCTGTAGAAGAAGAAAATGGCTTTATTCGTCTACGTGAATTTTCAGCAATGATATGAATTTACCCAACCAAAAATACTTATCCTAAAGGTTACGTAAACAACATGAGGGTGAGGATTCAATGTCATTCGCCTCTTTAGATCAAGAATAACTTTCGATTGCTCAATTAAGGTAAGGGACTAAAGAATTCCTGAATTTTTCATATTTTGAATAAGGGATGATATATAGGCATCTCATAGATTAGAACGATTTGTAAGTCATGAGACCTCATGCAATTCGTGTACATTCTCGGACGAAATTTCTATGATAAATCTGTCCCATTCATGGAAGTGTGGCTGCACGTTCATTTATAGAGTTAACTCGGTAGACATAGCTCAGTCGTGCGATTACCCTGTTGCTTCTTTTGATAATCAGGGAATCCTTTTCAGTTAAACTAGGAAACATTATAGGGGATGCAATAGGATGGGATGAACAATTGAGGAAAATACAAAATGTTTAATTACATCAAGTGTGGCGAATAGAGAGCACAGGCATAGGGCATAGATGGATAACATAGTTCAGAAACGGGCGTATATAAGTGTTCATCATTAGAACAAACTAACCGGAACACGAAAGTCCAAATATCCTCATTGTGTCAAAGCTTGTGCAGCAGATTTGAGAACAGGCTGTACATACGTGTAGATCATTACCGAGGAGAGGTATGTTTGTAAACAGCTCCGCATTGTAGATCATATTTCAATTTCCAGGATCAGTCGTGTGATGCATTAAGCTTCTAAGTTATTTTGAAAGGCATAGACTAGATTAGACACCTACTAAAATAAGCGGTCCAGAAGCGTAAGATCTATGTGGAGACATTGAGTCTAGGCTTGTGCAGCAGATTTGAAAACCGACCGTACATACGTGTAAATAGTTAAAGAAAGGAAACGCAAACGACTGTTGAATTTTGTGAATGATACGTCTTTAAATTGTCACATTTAGAGAAAGAATAAGGCCAACGTTTTTAGTTTTAATAAGCTACTTGCGTTACTAGTGAAACTGGCAAACAGGACTTTTACTCGATCTACTATGGGCAGTAAAATAAGACGTAAAAATAATCCATAAATTAACGGAATCTGATTAGAACGTCTATCAACATTAGCCAGGAATTTTCAATGTTACGAAGGTGACGCCTGATGACGTGTGAACAAAGAACTGGTTTGATTTGGAAGTCATAATATGAAATCCAGGCTTTCATACAATCCAGGATATTTTTTTCAGAAATTTCTGTTACAATAATGTTTTCTCTTAAAAAATGTATAAAATAATAAGGTAATTGAAAGGGATGGGGATGTGAGCACCACAATACGTTAGTAATTGCTTTTTGTTTTTTATTCATTTCTCGATTACCTTAAGATGCACGTATGTAGTTCTAATATAGCTAAGTTTCAAATTTAAATCTGTATGCTTTTAAGTGAAGTGAAAATTATTCCCACTATGCTGAACTGTTTGTGAAAAATGTGCTTTGTTTTATGCTGCTTCTCGAGCGTGTTTGTATCAGTTCGAATATCATCATCAAACCTGACTAGAGGGAAATATGTCAAGTATCTAGGCGTCAGCATATCTGGAAACCTTACATGGACGCATCATATGAATACTCTACTTAATAATCTGGGCGTTAAATCTAAGCCGATTTCTCACGTCCTATTATCTTCTACATTACCTCATATTCTCTACTGTTTACCTGCTATTTTTCATGCAACTGTTTCAAAATTCAAGAAATCATGGTCCCCAAAAAGCACATAGCTTCACAATTATCATATCATAGTAAATATTCTTTTCAGGAATAAGGTTGAATACTTACCATGAGTCAATACGCAGGTGTCGTTAAATTGTTATGCAACAATTAAGTATCCAAATTTCGAACGAGCGTTTCGACGCCGGGAGAGATGACAAGAGTTTCGGGGAGAGCATTCCAAAGGAAACAGACATGTTCATAATTAAAATATCGGTGACAGCTAATACGGGAATGGGGAATTTGTAGTGTCGCTAAGTGGCTGCTCGGTATGTTGTGACTCACAGTATTCCAATACATGTTTTAAAGGATGATATGGAGTATTTATAATATTGTATGCTAGTATCACATCACTCCGAAGGTTTCTTTGAGGGACAGTGAGGAGTCTCATTTATTAAATCGTTCCGCGCGAAAACACATCCGAATCAAACCCAGTAAACTTAGAACCCGCGGGAAAATTTTTTCAGCACTGTATACTGTTGTTTTCAGAATTCCAAGACTCGAAAAATAAGACGATGCGGCATCGTGGTCCACTTCTTTGACTTCATGGAACTCTAAATGGTTAATTTCGTCGTAAGATACATTTTTATGGTAATAAATACAAACAAATATATCTGTCCCAAATTTGTTTGAATATCATGCCCAGAACTTTAAATTTTTATACATGCAGTTTTGGGGTTTAGAATATTTCACGAAAAAAATATGGTGGAAACTATTGATGATAAATTTATAATCAGGCAAAATGTATGCAGAGATCAAGGCATTTTTCGGCAGCAATCAAACAATTTATTTTTTAGGTCAAAATTCAAATAGAAAGCCTCTAAATGTGCTTAAACTTTCTTTCGCTGTGCATGGAAAACAGACCTGAATCAAAGAACCTTACTCCCCATTTTATTGTGCCTATCCTGCTCTCTGGATGCAAATCATTTTATGAAAATAGAAATAGAAATAATGGTCGAATAACCCATATGATACTATCTTGTGCTGGATACTGAGCCTTTTCGAACGGGGTGCAAGAGTATCTGTTCGGTTCATTAAAACAAATCAACTCACGAAATCATAAAGAAAAATACTTCAAGGTCGAACTTAGGAACGAAATACAAAAAGGGTCAATTCAAAGTAAAATACAAGTAAAATACAATACATATACAATACAGTAAAATACAACCACGTTTCACAATAACGTTCTGGTGAAATTTACCGTGTGTAATTTTTCTCACTTTGAGGTTTGCATTTTTTCGGATTCGATTTGATTCATGTAATTTAAATGTATAATTTCATCTTGTAGCGTTAGGGTATTCGAGTATTTTTTTCGGAAGCAAACTGCCCCAGGCGATCAAATCTAATTATTAGCAAAACTACCAATAATCGCAGTGTATCTGGTCTAAAATTTTCAATATTCACCCGATTTCTGGGAGAAAATGCGACTGATAAATTTTGCCGAATGTTACATTAAATTGAGCCAAGTCTATAAGGAATTTTAGTCTTGAAGATCAATGTTGTATTACATTTTTGTAGGTTTGGTGACTGATTCTTCGTCATTCAAGCGTTATATCAAGGTCAGTATATATTTTTGTTTTAAAACCATGAAATAATACACATGGTGGTAATTCCTCAAAAACAGGGCTGTTAGAGTTATTTTACCGGTTATTGCTCACCCTTTGGACAGGTTGATTGCCATTGGTTACCGGAATTCTGTTTTCGTCGACACGTACAGAATACCTTGTTCACATAACTTCAATGAAAAGGCTCAACTCCGCTTAAGGTTACATTTTCATTAAGTAGCATGGCGGATGCTGTTCGATCCGAACTGACCGTGTACGGAAACAGATTACTTGTAAACGTTAGATTTTGCAATCACAAAGACGGTGCTCAGGTCAAATTGCAGCGCTCCATAGCAAAATCATCCGATGGCTGACACAATGTCACCAGCAAAAATATCGCAACTTGTTTCCAAAACGAAAAAGGTCCGGCGTTAAAGTTTCCATATTAATCTGTGATTGTTAGTCAGGTATATACTTTTCAGACCTTTAAAATTGAATTGAATAGATCCCAACTTTAAAGCTAACATCTGGCGTGGCCTTACACATGAGTCACAGGACGGCTGCATCATCAGGATAATTCATCGCCCCAAGCATTGACAGATGAGGCTATACAGCACGCCGGAGAAATGCGAAGCTTCCGATTACTGGTCATGGTGGAGTTCAACCCTCTTTATCTCTATGTCAGATCACATCATTCCCTACACACACTTGATCATAAATTACGTGAGCTGATCGACATGACTTCACTGCATAACCATGTGTCCGACCTTACTCACAGAAGAGGATCATAGTTACTTTCCGTTTTGGATTTCATCCTTACTTCCCAGGCTAAGGCAGTTGAAGGTGTTGACTACATTGGCCCCCTCGGTCGAAGTGATCATCTTGTGTTAGGATCCGAATATGTATGCAGCGCTAGACGAGTATGTGAGTCCGCAAAACTATTCAGAACGATCGACTACGTGAGTTTACGTGAAGCGTTTTGGTTAGCAAATTGGCGAGTGCTTGATTATCACAACACCGAAACACATTGCGCCACACTCACAGAAAGACTTGAATCAAACATATGACGAAATTCGCGATTTGTTGACGAAAGTCGGGGAAGCGACTTCGATCCCTATGGTATCATAACAATTGAACAATTTTTGCACGAATACTTGGTAGTTCTCTATATTAAATTGCCATATTAGCACCCTGAAGAAGAATATAACCTATCCTTCCTTGTTAAGTATTTTTCATTTTTTTCCATTTTTAACGGCCGGTGCACGAACGCATCCAAAATGCGATCGCAAGGGAAGTATACTCTGAAAAGAAAGCAATACAGCGCTGCTATACTTTTCTTCAAACGCTGACTGACAATGATTGATTATCATCACACCGTCGACTTGTTCTCAATCCCAAGAATAAACGCCGAAAGTATCCATGTTTGGCGTAAAATCGTTGGAGCGAGAATGCGCAATTAGATCACCAGACATCGTATTTTGACACACACGTTGCATGATGACTCTAATTAACTAACGCCATGTTCACTTTTTAACGCGAACAAGCCAAGATGGAGACGAATGTGTACAGTAAGATCATAGTCATTATGCTTCAAAGCACGGTTGTGGATTTACTAAAAAAATTCTTTTCTTACACGCTAAATAATGATAAAAAGCTATTTCGGATTCATGTTATCGGTTATCTTGTAATAGTGTATTTGCTTCGATTGTTCGTTTGCCTATCCGAATTTAATCTACCTTGATCGACACTCGTATGCCATATCAAAACAATCAATCATTTGTAAAAAGAAGACAGTATTTTCCAAAATAGATTTTGAAATGTGTAGTCAGACCAAATTAGGGACGCGAATCAAATAATCCTTCGACACATATTCTTATTCAACAGCGAATATTATTTCAATTGTTGGATGTTTAATAAATCGTTCGAGTAATTTTTGATTCACTATGAATAATGCCTGCGAATTTCCGAGATTGTATTTAGAATGGAAATATTTCATATAATGCGCTTGATTTGATTTACGGTATTCCTCATCAAGATTTACTTTTTAAGAGTAAGAAAATAGAAATAAATCTGATCAACGTCAACCATCAAAATCTTTAAACTGAACAAATCATCGTCCAACATCATTAGTTCATGACCTCTCGCTACCTTGGGTAACTTCTGTATCACCAGAAACATTTTATGTAAAACAGCTGGCATTGATTATGATGTACTGTTTATTGTTAATCTGATAGATTTCTCTATTCTTACGCAAGCATAGTACAGATTGATATGAAAGACCACAATGAAATCTCTTGCTCTATGCAAGAATTTTGTTGAAATTGATGGAAATTTTTGACCGAAAGGTTTGGTAAAACACTATTGATTTTATCACAAATCAGCTGTTTGGCTTCAATTCAATTAAATTCAATTTTAATGGTCTAAAATGCATATAGCTTTACAAAAAACTACAAAATAATATGGGAACTACGAATAATATAACAAGCAAAAACGGGATTTGGTTGCTTACTGAGCAGTTCAAGAATCTGGTAAAAATGCAAAGGGCAGAAATTGTTTTCGATTAGTGGGATGACAAATGTAGATGCATGGTGTTAAGATGTATAGTTTTCTTTGATGCACGGGTTTAGTATCGAAAAAGCATCAAGACTTTTCTTGAAAATCTGCTGATTTGGCCAGTTTACAACATAATCTGGTAGATTGTTCCAAGTAAAACAAGCTTGCACGTGAAAAAATGGACGTCTACAGTTGAGTCGCGAGCGAGGGACCGTTAGAATAAATGTGTGAGCCCTTGTCTTATGCGAGCCTCGTAGATTAAATACGCATTGTAGAGGATGATTGGTTGTATTCCAAATATTTTAAACCAAGGTCGAATCCCTCCGGAGATGATGACGTGCATAATCGAATAAATGCAGTGTTTTGATTAGCTCATTGTATGGTTTCCAGCTGAGTCCGGTGACAAGTTTGGTAGCTCGATGATATATA
>JACCGJ010001789.1:0-15160 GCA_013407085.1 Atriophallophorus winterbourni
TGCCTGAAGGTCGAAAATTCAAGGTCTGCAACGAACACAAGTCGTTGATATTTATACTCGCGTTGACATCAGATCGTTATTCACCTCGCAAGATGCACCAGTTAAATTCTATTTCCCAATTCATGAGCGACATTCGATACCTTTCCGGTCTGTCAACACACAGTTGTGGATACTTAATCTCGAATCCAGCAAAGTTCCATCGACCTGGCCGGAATCGACTTGAAACATTTGGTTCGTTCGCAGTAAATTGACCTCATGCTATATCAAGGTGTTACATCACAATCGGATAAAATCCACCGTATTCCGATACTCAATTCCAACTCTTATCTCGTGGTGATATGTCTCCTGGTAAGGCTCGTCCAATTGGTCCTTCAAATTTGAGACGTACATTATTCATGCACTTACATGGATTATCGAATACCGGAGTAAAAGCTACTTAGAAGCTAATTAGCTCTCGTTATCATTCGTCGGAAATGCAAAAACACATTCCACTTTTGACAAAGTGTTCTTTCCTATGTCAAAGTCCAACGTCATGCCCTAAGTTTTCCCCCGTTGCGGAGCACCTTTATCACGTTCACGTAGAAATCGACGCTCAATTAGCGATATCTAGCGTTTGCCCGTACATATTGACGTGCGACGATCGTCTGAATAGTTGGAAATTAGCAGTGCCCATCCGTGATTTCATTGCCGGAACGGTTGCGAAAGCTTTCGTTTAGAATTGGATTTGCAACTTTGGTGTACCGAGTACTATAAGCATTGACAGAGGTTCCCAATTTCAAACAACGTTTTTTCGGGAATTGATTCGAACCCTCGGTACCAAGCACATACAGACTACAGACTACCAACCACATTTAAACCTCTTAGTCGAGATATTTCACTGCTAGCTCAAAGCCGCAATTATGAGTCATAGGAATTCAGATCGTTGGTCAAAGACATTACCAGTTATGCCTCTAGGTATTCCTACCAGTGTGAAAGAAGACCCGAGTGGTTCCTCCGCTAAAGTGGTGTACGGGAGTACATTCAATTTAACTACAGAATTCCTGAAGCAGCGAATTCATCAATAGATCACACAGTTCAGCAGTATGTCCGTAACCTTCGTCGCTTCATTAAATCCAAATTCGCCAACACGCTCAGCGTTTTTACATTTCGGATGATTTGTCCAACAATGTTTTTGTATTTGTGCGTGCCGTACAGGTGATTCGAACACTTAAGCCACCATACACTGGTCCGTACATATTGCTTATTAAAAATCCTAAGTAATTCGTAATCGAAGTTAATGGATCGCAAGAAACGGTTGGTAGTGATCATCTGGATGTTACCTACGTAGATGTCGTATCGGAAGCAAACGAAAATCTCGAAAATATCAAACTTCCGAAATCATACAGTGATTACACGATTCTTTATGCGCTTCGCATGACAACATCTGTATTCCTGATTCCAGTGTTAACCTAATTTCACCTTCATATCTTAAGCAATCAAGCTCCAACAAACAAACACGTTGTGGTCGTAAGGTCCACTTCCGTTCAAAGTTTGATAACTTTGCAACACAATGATTTATTAGAGCGTCTTTTTATGGATCGCAACACACTATGAGGGGTACTAAGTTGTTATCTGTACAAATTTTGTTTGTTTCGATCACTGTATACTGTTTGACGTTTTAGGTGGATTATTGGAATACAAATTTCCTGCAGATCAAAAATCCTCTTTACATTTCGTTTGATCTTCGTGTCGGTCGCTTGGAAATATGACAGCTTGTTGTGGGAAATATTGTTTGCCTGTTATACATGAACCGAACCATATTTCAGGCGTGATTATATCTCGGATTTACTTCGGATACTTCTGTGATAATACCTTGGCGCCTGAAGCGAATCTACTAATCACCTATCGGTGAAGAATCGCTTTGCCATTAGATTGAAGAATTATTGTGAGTGAAATTTACAAGTAGTTTAAACTGCCAGACTACCAAATGCTCCAAACATCGTGTGGTGAATAGGATTGGAATTTCCAGTTCATCTGTTAAAATGCATGACGTCAAACCTCCGTTGAAATATCATGTGGATTTGTTGTTTCCTAGTTTTTTTGTTATTAATGATCATTCCACAATTGATTTTGATTTATAACCTTGTTGAACACTTCAACACGATACCATGATAAAACGCACTCCATTTCTTTCCTGTTCATACGATGATAGCAAACACGCAGGATAGATGTGGTAAACACAATGTGACAGAATTTAATCTACCCATTCTAAATCCGCGTGTGAAACGAATCAGATTTATAATTCACCCCACAGAATATTTTCTTAGTCAATCCTATTCAACAATGATTTTGAATTATTAGCTCCCCTGGGTTACTGCAAATCACAACTAGGTGACTTTGTATAAGTCAAAAAATTTTGGAATGAGTAATCACACTTTAAAATTAAACCGTTGTAGATATTTTCTACTTACGTAACACGCAGTGCAATCGTAAGCTTGAAACGTTTTTCTCAGCATCACCTTCGGGCAGTTTTCACATTCGAAGCATGTCAGTTTTTTGCCTGAAACAGAAGTCCAAATTCTCGATGTAATAATGCTGGCAAACGTGAGGAAATCTTCAGTAAAATTGTGTTCATTTCCGTAAACTTATTCTCTTGATTGCTGCGCCACAGAGCACTAATTTAGAGACCAAACTGTTATATGAATATGCGACAGAAACCACATCTAGCACATTTGATTTCAGAACAAGGTGACAAAATGATCTAGCGAGCAACGAATACGCATGCATTAGTCTGAATTGAGATTCGTTGAACAAACGTAACGTTGTATTGAAAAAAATTCTTCAATGTGTATGTGACATGCATTGCAAAGAATACTCTTTGTTTGAAAAGTTTAAATTCGTGATTTTGTAACAAAAATTTGCTTAATAATCCAATTTAGCTAATCGTTCTAACATGATTGTTCCCCAGACATTTCGAAAGCTTTTGACAGAGTCAATCATCATTTGCTTCTTCAAACACTGATGCGTTTAGGAATATGAGATCCACTCCTCTCATGGTTGTGCAATTATCTATCAGATCGCGACGCCCATAGTTAAAGTTAACGGAGTGCTATTCAAAACGTTCAAAACCACCAGTGAAGTCTCACATCTATCTGTGCTAGGCCCGCTCCCCTTTCTGTCGTACATAAACGATTTAGCCCCCTCATATCGTCCAAAATGTTCCTGTTCGCGGATGATATGAAAATTTGGACGCCAATTAGTTCTGCAGAGGATTGTGAGAAACTTCAAATGGTTTTGGACAGCGTGTCGAATTGGGCAACCATGAATGACATGTCATTCAACATACAGAAATGTAAGATGCTCCATCTTGGCAAGATTGTTTCTTGGACATATCGATTGGGGACTGAAAACCTAGCATGGAGCTCGTTAGAAAAAGATCTTGGTGTGTAGATTAGCGGAAATCTGAAGAGCACCGTGCACTGCCAGAATATATATATCGACGGGCAAACAGATTGTTAGGTATCTTTCGAAGAATATTTGGAAGATTCTCTCAGGTAACGTTACCAAGGATAATGCATGTCTACCTTCACCCTACGATGGAGTATGCAGTGAAGGTCTGGGCTCCTTGGCTGCGAAAAGATATTGCTCTCTTCGATAAAATATATCATAGAGCAACAAAGTTAGTGATGGGTTTTCGCAATGTTCCGTACACCGAAATATTGTGACGTCTGGGTCTATGCGACTTTACCCAAAGGAGGATACGACGCGACATTATTTTGACATATAGAATTTTGGCTACTAAAGGACATCCACTAACACACTTACTTGATTGTGTGACAGGAAAGTGACGCGAGGACATACCTTATCCCTTTACGTTCCATGTTCCCGTGTTGATTGTCGCGCCATTTTTCCGACGTACATGGAATTCCCTACCCCTTGTGGTGGACTCTCCTTGTCTGGCGATTTTCAAAGCGAAATTGGACTTGCACTTGCAAACGAACATCATTCGTGAGCCATACATTTGATATTCTCTATTGCTTTTACACTATTGTATTTTTGATGTTTTATTCATACAGTAATCCTGTGGTGTTTTAAAATATTAATTTTTTAACCATAAATTCTTGAATCCTTGAAACCGCCTCGCCTCGAAATAATCATGTGGCATTCGAAGCTATTTAATTAAAATGATCAAGAAATCCCTTAGTGTTTATATTTAAAGTTTTAAAGTTAATGAGAATGAGGCCGTTAGAATCAAACATCCAAATATATTCATTTAAACATATTTTATACGGATTAAATGACCAAATATATGAGATAACAAAGAGAATGCATTTATCCTATTAATTCTAGTAAGGTACACTGTGATATTGAAAGACGAACAGAACAATGCGATAAACTGATGAAATGGGTTGACATACCTTGCCCAGGATTCACAATCGTTGTCCCTACAGGTGCTTTGGTTGTCGTAGACACGGTCGTAGTGGTGCTTGAAATCGAATTTGATGATGAAGATGGCTTTGCCGTTGTTGCCGTAGTTTGTAGAAATGGTGGCTTTACCGTAGGATTACGAAACGGTCGATTGTTGCACAAGTCTGTTTCACAGCACTCAATCGTTCCGTTGTAACCACTGCCATGTACAACTTCGATTTCACATCTCTTATCCCTGCAGCCTCGGTCCATAATGATAGTGCCATTAACAAATTCTTTCAGCATCATCTGTTAAAAAAACAAACCATTTTTTTAATGATTTGAACAAGATTGCAGCAAGTAGTGAATTAAGATCCGTAATTAAGCTGAATGAAATTTATTACAACAGCGTTCTGTCTATTTGCCGTCATCAGGTGGATACTGTTAAATTACGTTCAGTGAGTCTTTAATCAATTTAAAAGTGGCAAACCAATTTTATACTTGAATATTACTGTTAAATGACGTCCAACAGTCAAACAAACCTGGGGCTGTAAGCACCACAATGAATGTTTCATTGTGAACGCGTTGACCAATAATCACTTTGTGATTCTGGATTTCAAACACCTTGGCACGTAGTACCAATAGTGACTTGAATAAAATTTATCATTTTGTATCGCTTAGTTCGAGCTTTTAAAATGCATGTTATTACAAGTTCTGCTTTATAGCAATGATTACCGAAACTATTTTTCATATACAATAAACGTCATTCTACGCATTAGTGAAATCATGTCGATATGAACCGCTTCGCTCTTTGTTTGAATGCGCTACTCAGATTTCGTCTGAATGTGATTTACGCACATAAAATTCACAACCAACATCAAAATTTCTTGATAAAGTAAATAGATTGAACTGGTTGTTCTAACAAATCTGATGAAAATTCGTGAACACGAATAAAGTCTTTCTTCTTCTTCTTCTTCTTCTTCTTTCATCAGGGGTGAAATCTCTACAAGCGAAATTCAATCAAACTTTTTAGTCGCCCGTATCGATTAACAACTAAATCTAATGACTGAACACAATCATTACGCCTTATATTTGTGTGAATATTTCATGTAAACCGCACAAATGTTTACACAAACGAATGTTTGAAACACAAATCTAGTACATTTCTCACAAACAATCGGTAAATCAATTAGCAATTCTTCAGAGTGCCCACATTTAATGATTTTAGTAACAGTGATAGCCCGGAACAATCACCACATTTAATAATCACAACTCTACTGACCACGATGAGATGAACCGCCTCACTATTGATGTAAAATGTGTCCCTTGCATTTCGCTGTGATCGTGTCTGGAGAGATTTTCACCTACGAATCGGACTGTTTAGTCATTCAAAAGCTGTGGAACATGAAAAATTCATGCGATTGTGATGTAGATCCAGGGTAGACATCGATCGAAGAAGTCCAACAACAACAAATCGTGTGTTCCTTGAATAGGCGTTTCTAATAAACAAAAAATACGAGATTAAAACCGCCACGTCACTGATGTTTTCCGCTTACATAACACGCAGTGCAATCGTATGCTTGAAACGTTTCCCCCCACTTCACCCTCGGGCAGTTTTCACATTTGTAGCATGTCAGTTTGTTGCCTGAAATAGAAAGCCGAATTTCCGATTTAATAATTCGTGAAAGGACAAGCATTGTTTCATTGTACTTTTAATGGGACTATCTCGATGAGTATTGCGGTGCGATGCCCTTATTCTAAATCCTGGTGATTGCGGTAAAATCATGTGACTGCTAATCACGAGCTCTCGAATGATATACAGAACTCCATACCTCGGCACAACGCAAGATCTGGAAGCGATAAAAAAGCTCGACGGCGACAATTGCAAACTCGTAATGGTTTGGGTTTCGAAATGATTGCATTTGAACGGTTCAAGCGACATCTTCGAAAGTATGAGAATATGGACAACGCCAGCCGCAATCGAACGATATACAATACGTCAATGTCGGTCAAACGAGCACTGCGTGGGAAGTGCTTGATGTGTCCCGGTTATCACGAAATTGATTGACAAATCAGATCGAAGTGGCAACCGGGACAGACACGTTGAAGATCACCGTTGTGATTGTTTGTTTTGTCTACATAAGATAGGCGTGTGTTTCGTAATTCGTCTGGTGTGCGATAAACGCCCTTGTGGTGTGGGATTCGCTGGTTAACGCAACTAGTTTTGGTCGGGTTGACCTCAGTGATGAACCGAGGCACAATCGATGTGCGTGTGTGCAACGCTTGGGGATACATGGCTAATGTTTGACTGATGAAACCGATTTGTGATAATTGGCCGGAAGTTCGCCACCTGACACTTTTTGACCTTAAATGAACTGAAGTAATCATTTCCGGCATCTCTCTACCTCAGCCGACACAATGTGTTCCAGTGAGTATCTGATTCACCTTCAGTACAATAATCGTCGGCTTTAAATCTAAACGCAGAAAGTTCATCAACAACACAATCGCTAAAGCACGATTATTTGCGGGATTATGTAGGTGAAACGCCTCTACCACGATTCCAAATTAGCGTACGTTCGCTTTAAACAAATAACACGAGAAGCTACTTTCATTTCAAATTATCATTAAATCATGTAATTAATTACAATTATTTATTCATGTTTATGTCAATGATGCATTATTATATTGTTCACGAAATTTATGTGCAAATTGGCCATCGATGATAACGAATGCAGGTTTTATGTGATGTAATATTTATAACATCAGTAGTGCTTGAAATAACAAACCACCTTGCTATTCATCAGGCTAAACAATAGCCAGCGTTTCATTCTAGATTTTCATATGTCAAGCATGAGGTTCCGAAATTGGGAGTAATATTACAGTCGCAGACCTCAGTTCCAATATTTCGATGCAAGAAAAGTCGAAATATTGGGGTTTTATACAACCAAGGATACCAGACAAAATATTCGCCAAGATAGTATACTTGATTGTCATGGCTCTTTTACAATAAAGCCTTTTCAGTGTTTCCCGAGTACTGCGGTCTACTCACGGAAATGCAACATAATATGAACGTCATCTTCAAAATAATAATTTTTTGCCACATAGATTATTTTTAGAAATATTGTGTTATTTTCCATCTCTGCAGTTTAAGACTATTCAAGGATTGGAGGGTGTTAGAGATATTTAAATAAGGACAGAAAGGAAAGGTTAAATAAACGTGCATCTTCACACATTTAGAAACTGTTCACCGGTAAATCCCATCAACACATCATCAGCGTCATTTTATCATGAACAGAATTACATCGGTATCAAGTGCCAAGTGCTTAACATATTTTAAAAATTATAAACGTTTGGAAAGGAGTTACCAAAAATACTACTAAATTAGTAGAAGCTTCGATAAACACACACACATATTGGGAGGAGGTGACTACACCTCGAATCAAAAACATGTCAAATTTAGCATTGTGAACGAGTAGACTGACGTTGACATAAGATTTTTATTGTGTCATTCCGTGTCACATATCAGTAGGAGTATAAATGACTAGTTATATTGTGATCGCTTATTCACATAACCTGGGTGATGGTTCACCATAACTGCAGCTAGATTAACAGTCAAATCATTCATCTGCTTGAGTCAAGTCAAAGTTTTGCCAACCTTATAACGATGTCTTTTCTAGTAAGTAGTGAAAAACAAAGATTTTTATATACTTGGTCCAACCTGCAAACTCTATGTATGTTAACCTGGTTTTTGTTATATTCATCGCTGACGAAACTTATTTTACGGATACTTGCATTGCGTATCCGAGTGTCAAGGAACTTTAGCCACCGTTTCGGAAACCTGCAGAAGTCTCTGTTTCACTTGAGTACAGTGAATTCGTGAAAATTATTTTATGATAGACTCTGCATATGAGCTTTTGAGACAAGGCATTCGACGCTGAATATACCCCAATTTAAAAACGGTCATTCAGATCTAAAAACGGAAGCTGAAATCTACTCATACTGGCACGCGTGTCTTGTAATGCAACTACTCAATTAGATGAAACAATTTACTGTTACACGTATCTCATTGTTCATGTATAGCGCAACTTCGATCGATTGAATACCTGATCCATATCCTGTAAGCGTATTTAGCATTTTGACTCTTTAAAATGCATTCCGAGTTACAATACCATAACAATATTTGCGCACAAGCATTTTAATGGGATTATAAAATATTTCCACATTTGTGATGCTACCTCAGTAAGGTTGAAATATCGAAATTGTTCCATTTACATCATCTTACACTAAAAAAAAACAATTATATTTTGTTCATCACACAAACCAAACACCTCAATTGAATTTTGATTGCATCCTTTGTATTTTTATTGCTGTCATCCAATGGTACATGCAGATTACACATGAAATGTGTGTTAGCTGAAACGCGTTTCACAATTGATTAACTACGATTATAGGCGAAACATTGATCAACGTTTCATGTTGAGCGGCTATGAATGATTTGGCACAACATACGGAAAGTCTTATGCTGCACCTTGACAAGAACGTTCCTCGGTAATTTCGATTGGTAACTAAAAACTTGGCAAGGAGCTCGTTGGTAAACGTTCTTGGAGTATGGAATAGATGGATCGACAAGTCATTAGCTTGTTAGGTATCTTTCGAAAAACATTTGGAAGATAATCGCTGCTAACCTTACGAAGAATAATGAACATCTATCTTCGCCCAATTATGGAGTATGCGTTAGACATCTGGGCTCCTTGGCTGCGAAACTATATCGTTCTCTTAAATAAAACCTATCACAGAGCAGCAAGTTTTTGATGGGTCTTCGTAATATTCCGTTCAACGAAAGATTGCGACGTTTGTGTTTAGGTCTCTCTGTCTATAAGAGGATGCGGTGCGTTATTATTCCGATCTATAGAACTGTGTCTACCAAAAAACATCCGTTGAGACACTTACTTGATAGGTGATGTGAAAGTGACTGGGGGATATAACTTATCCCTTTACTTCCCGAGGTCCCGCATTGATTGTCATTTTTTGTTGTTCATGCTACATTCCTTCAGAATTCCCTAACTCAATATGCGGTGCAGTCTCCTTTCCAGGCGATAATTAACGCGAAATTAGACATTCGTCATGAGCCTTAACTTTGATATACACTACTCGTTTTATATAATTTTCTCATTTTTATTTGAACTGATAATTGCTAATGAAATATACCGCGCGTTCTAAAAACAGCAAAGTGCCACAATGAACGAATGTTCCTTTAAATGAATGTGAAAAACATTTTGTTAATCTGACAATTTTTGAAATGGTTTGTTGTCTCTGGAACTAAATTCAAAATCGATGGTAGTAGATCGCGGGAAAAAAATCGCACTAAAGTCTCGTTACAATTCGTAACATTCAAATACAGTTAGAAAATGCACATGTCAACTGCTACATCTCTCTCTGCTCTACTCGATGTTTAAAATTTTAACATTTTTATTTAAACTGTTAATTGCGAATAAAAACACTAAAGTCTCGTTACAATTTATAACATTCAAATACATTTAGAAAATGCACATGTCAACTGCTACATCTTTACATTTACTTTAAAAAGATTGAGTGTGATGAAAGTTTAATCAACACGCACCTTCTTGCCATGTCTTTGCACACGCAAAGAATGAGAAGAGTATGAGAATAACGCTTCTCATTTCAACCGTTGTAAGTTAAATCAAAAATGACCATTAAGAAATTCGGTTTTTATATAAATGATATATGACGTCACATATGAATTGGACGCGTGTGATCTTGCTTTTAGGTAGGGCGTTGAGATTCAACGTTTTTAAAGTAACATTAATTATGATAATTACAAATAAGTTAAATGATAAAGGCGTGATTGAGAAGTGTAGTTGATACATAATTCAATACGTAAATTGTTCAAATAAAGCAGTCTGACCTAGGCTCACAAGTTATATGCAAGAGATAAACGCTAGATTCAGACGGACATCACCAGATGAATTAGACGATGCATCTAGAAAAACTTGTGAACAATAGAGCTTTTGGCATTTGAAATTATCACGACTTTTGTTAAGAATCTGTATTACCTTTTATAACCTATGACTTAATATAATATACATAATATTTTAGATGGATTATAAATCTCTACTTCTGGAAGTTGCTATGAATGAAAATTATCAGAATCACGTCTTTTCGAAGAGAGCAGATGGCATAAGAGAAAGAGACCCATGATTAGGACTCACACCAGATAATAACGTAAAATCGATCAAAATGTAAGACGGATGTGGGCTCAACAGATAATTTGGCAATTTGGGCATCCTGAAGGCACGACTAGAAATCATTTTCGGATTTTGTATTTCACCATCATGGTTTGTTTTGAGAAATCTATTGTATATTGGCATTCAATTGAAACATTTTCTCGCAAATGTACCACATTTTCAAGGTCAAATGAAACATTTTGCACAATTCTGACATTATCTAGAGGAAAGTCTGCAGATTCTACTAGAGAGAAACATGTCAAGTATCTAAGAATTATCGTTTCTATCAATATTTCGTAGAATTATCATTCTTTATACAATGATGTTCCTCGACTTTCTTAAAACAACTTTTCTCTTCGTTCCCGGCATTAAACCAAAGCTTATTTCTCACTCCATCTTCTCTTGCATATTACTCCAGATTTCGTACGGCTAACCATACGTCATTTCTTTCAAATGACTTTGTTTACCTCAAAGGTTACTCGTATGAGCTCTGTCCTTTTGAATCTGTTATTGCCCGTTTAAATTCACACGAAATCTGATCATACTGTTTCTACCCGGTGGGTGTGGATAGCAGCAGACCGGTCGTGTAGTGTGCCTGATGGAATGCGTGCGACGGTGTGTCTTCAAACAGCATTTTTCTATATAAGATCGACATATGTATATCACAGCCAACGATACTTCTCACCCGTTGTATGGTAATATCCTCAGAAAAGAGACCATCTCAAAGACTTGAACATATTGCATCATACTGCCTTTCGGATAGTTCCTTTGAAACTCAAAATAAGCGTATAACTCGGTAAAATACGCATGTATTTTTTAATTGGTTAGCGCTAAAGAAAAAGTTCATTTGCATGCATTTCCGTCACACACACCCAACGACCTACTTCATGCTTCAGGTAGGGACAGTAAGATCAGGATCCGCATGCGCTTGAAACAGTGGAGGAATGGTAAATAAGGAGCGCTTGTATGCCACTGTTGGACAAGGCTGGTACGATCAACCTGTTCCATCACATGTGCCCAAACACATGTAGATAGTTTTAAACCCATTATCATGAAAAATGCTCGTTTGCATGCATTTCAATCACACATGCGGATTCTGATCCTACTGTCTCTACCTGATGAGTGGAAACAACACGAAACAGGTCGTGAGTTGGTGTGTGTGTATGTGATGAAAATGCATGCAAATGAGCATTCACGTGTGCTATTTGGTTATATTGTCCACTAATCTACACATCAAATGACTATAAAATGACGCATGATATGTTTTGATAAAAATTAGTTGCATTGATTTTATTCCGGCATCATCTATCTCAAACGACCGAACTATTTTGATGGGCCCATGAATGATGGCTTTATCGCTAACTAGCTATGCGTTCGCTCTCCCCACATTACACATTTCTGAAGTACAATTCTTACTACAATAGATGACTGTGACGAGGATCCAAACAATTGCCTGGTTCGCATACTTTTTGTGGATATGACCTCTTTTGATGGGCAGAGAGATGGACGGAATGCACATCAACCAGATATCCCATGTTTCTCAGTCTCATTTCGTAACACATTACTCCACCACAGTTGAACCATCTTAATTTAGATGTGAAAATCCAAGTGATGTAGTGTTCACATCCCCAAAAAATGATGTGAGCAATACTTCAATTTAGTCATCTATAAGCGCCTTGAGTGCTTGACCAGGAATCATTATGAGATTCAGTGTTTGAACATCGTGGTTCGTTGTACGAACCCTATGTAACAGTGGCATTCATGTATAAATTTGAAAATTAATCACTTCTCCAAATTCTGTTAATGGTGTGCGCGAAGCATGCGTGCAACTGAATTCATTTTCCCGGTTTTATTGTCGAAGGACTTTTTGCAAATGTACATCCTACTCGTGAAAAACAGCGATTCCAATGCCTGAACAGATTTATTCAACAGTGCTCAACGTAAAAGGAATAAATTAACAGATTATCGGCATTTTTTAGCTGTCAGTTGTATCTGTGTTCAAAAGCTGGTGACAGGGCCATAATGAGGATTTTATTTACTGTTCCACGTGTTCATCTATGAATTATGAGAAAACCGGTACGCTATCTTCACATAAGATACTTTTGAACTCAATATTATATGTTAAGTGTCTCCCGCATGTTAGACACTATAAACTGTTACATACATAAACGGGTTTAAAACTTATCAATTCATCAAATTCGCATAAAAACGAGTTTCAACTAGTTAAGGATTCATTTAACAGACGTCATACCGAGATAAAAAGCGGAAGCTTACTTACTGCGTTGACGCCAACTATGAATCACAAGATTTGTATGGTGATTCATTTTCCAATTGTGTCAAATCAAACCGCTGGTCAACATGTTAGGCGTTTAGCGGAATACAAAATGTGATGTGTGTTAAATATTATTGCAGTAATTTGTCAAAAATTTCTTTGTTTGTTTCTGCGGTTCAATACAGTTGAATACAGTTTTATACCATACGTGCATGATACATATATGACAATTTGATTTGGTTTCGTGTTTCACTGTCCATTTATACAAAAATCAAATTTCAAATTGATTCCAATTTCTTACACAAGAGATGTTATGGCATGTTGTGGATATCGATGCGAATCAAAAGTCCATAAGTACGCAGCATACAAAAAAATAAGCGAACATTGGTTACGCTGCAAGAAAAATAGGACATGAATCGTTCGGAATTAAACGCATAAAAATCACCCTTACCCGCACAATACAATATTGTTGAAAATGTTAATATCCCGAATAGAACCCAAAATGCCATTAGAAATTTAAAAAGGAGAGAAAGATTCAGGGTTGAAATTAATTATGAAGACTTAGTAACTGGATTTTGAACATGAAAAATGAAGAACTCTTTTTTGTTCTCCTTCGATCGATGTCAACCATAGATGTACATCACAAACTCGTGGTGATCTCATGCTCCGCTTCTTTGGAAATGGCTACACGGTCCGATTTGGAAGTGATAATCTCATCCGCAGCGCTCACAGTGATAGGCAGTACCCGGTCGATCGGCATCAGTTGGACGCCGGCGGAGTGATCTGCGTTCCGCAGCCGAGAATTTTTTCGGCTTTTCCCCAACTTGGACATGACGCTATACACAATGCTTCAAAGGAAGTGTTCGTGCGCAAGTTGTTCCCAACTCAAACGTCAATGCTCATAAGAAAAACATCGAGGAATGGAAATAGCACTACTGGAATCATTGCCAGTTCATTGACTGTAAAATAGGAATTTATGTTATTCATTACAATCGATGAAACTGGCGAATAATAACTACGTTATATAACCCTATATATAAAACTTCAATGCCGCGATTGTCGACTTATATGCTTGCGTTTTTATTTTTTGAATTTTTGGCATATTGCACTTCGGATTAGCTGCATGTTGAAAGTGGAATTACTAAGGAATAAATTAATAAAAGCTAGTCCTCCCATATGCTTAGCCTTGTCGCATATGAAAGAAACATATTTTGTTTAAAATTTTCCATATTTTTCAAAACAAGATTTAATAAAACCCAAACATTTTTCACGGACAATAGAGGCGACAGTGCGTGAAATTTAGACCGAACTAACGTTTCATGAAAAGATTTGTTCGTGTTCACAATAGCTTCATTACATTGCTGTCCTAACGAACCATTACAAGCAAGGCCAGGTTACATTATTTTTATGAACGATTTGATGTTGATCAGATCGATTACTGTTATGATGATGAAGCGTTGATGTTTTAACGGAAACACTCGTTGCGATCTATCAATTGATGTGTTGTTGTTAACCTAAAATTCACGAAAACAGAACAGTGCCGGAATGGAACGTTGATCGGGAGTCCATGATCCAAGTGCCCGTTGAGTGCTTTTGGCCATAATTTGATTTGTATTTATATGGCAACACAACAAATTAACATATGAGGCACGAATAATCGTGGGTAAGGCCATAGTTAGGCCGTTGGATTTTCGTTGTCAGAAGGTCAAGTCGCACATTGTGAAGTAGTGAGAATGGGGGTTCGTTGCCGAGGAGCAACTTTACTCACCCAACAATTACTTTAACTAATTTAATTGTAGAACTACTCTGAACTGTTTTTTATATGCCTTATAGTCCTGTACATGAAATGCAGGCTATTAATATGAATACAGTGTAATTACATGCGAAAGATGCCTCCCCGAATAGTCTACCTCATTTGTTAAGATCATCACTTTTAAGAAGCCGTATATTTACATTAAAATAAATTCGGTAATATGAGAAGCAATATATATATATATATATATATAATTATATTGTACACTTTACATTGTATTTATTCCGATACAGAAGCGTGAATCCAACAAGGTGCGTTGTTTACGCGAACGTTATGTCGTGAATATTTGTAATGCTTTATTACTCATGATTAGTAAAAATTATTTTTTTTAAATTATGATTAAACTAATAATAGCACGCTCATGCCTCGCTGCAAACAACATTTTTTTATCGAATTACGATAGAAAAACGTATATAGTTATAGGGAACGGGTAGGTGATTGTGA
>JACCGJ010001789.1:16160-26912 GCA_013407085.1 Atriophallophorus winterbourni
ACAAGCGCTCCTAGTTTACCATTCCTCCACTGTTTCAAGCGCATGCGGATCCTGATCTTACTGTCCCTGCCTGATGAGTGCAAACAGCATGAAACCGGTCGTGGGGTGTGTGACGGAAAATCATGCAAATGAATATTTTGTTTCATGGTTATGGCTTATATATATATGGTTGCGTTGGCTGGGTATCAAGCTTTTCACGTGTACTACATGAGTGTCCATGAACTGAACGTCCAAGGCTGTCCGATCGAGTACGTTCCAGTTTTCAAATACCTCGGTTCAAGTATGTTGCCCAATGGTCCGGTGAAAATGAAGCTAGCTTAAGGCAATCGAACACAAGTAACATTTAACTTTACGTGATCTGGGAATTACCAGCTTTTGATAAAGTTTGCATTTTATACAAGCCTCGTCGTCAGATACGTTTAAGGTCACGTTATCGGTCATCGTTACAATGTTGCGAGATCAAGTCAATACACTTGGCAACATCAACCGAATACAAAGGAGTCATATTTCAATAGATCCTTTGATATCTGATCCATACTGCATTAATGTTGCGTTTATTTTGGGTGACAATGCCGAAATGCCACAAACGTCATTAAGCCGTAATTATACGTCTATATCTATCCAAATCGAAAATATTCTCTCATCTTTACCACGGTTTCAGTATGTTACCCGAGGGCCATGCGAAAAGCGCAATGAATCCACCCGGTCTCAGTCCTGCGTGTGAAACGTTTTGCAGTTTAATTCAGCCCCGGCTCAATTCATTTTGAATCGTCCCTATTACTGGTTAATCAGAAAAAAATATGTTTCGTAAACGCAAACGTTGGCTGGAGCATGAATATTTTATTACATTTGTGCACCATCGAAATTGTCATTTATACAACATGAAATATTGATCAATGACAAAATCCACAACCTAAGCTAAAACCCATCAAACTAGACAATAATTAAAATCTGAAAATTCAAGTAATTGTATGTATGTTGCTTGAGAATAGCAAACATCTTTTTTATGTTTTAATTAAATATTCTGATAAAATTGATGTGTAATTTATAAAATGTGCAAACACGTATTTTGTTGATGTTGTTGTTGTTATTGGCCTCTTTCGATCGATATCGACCAAGGATGTACATCATAAGTGTGTATTGATTTCATGATCCGTAGTTTTTAGAATGAATAAACAATAACATTCGGGAGGAAGAATCTCTCCCACAGTGCTCGTAACGATATGGAGAACTCGGTCGATCGGCGTCAGTTGCACGCCGGCGGCGTGATCTGCGTTCAGCTGTTTCTGCTCCTCCTCAGATTGAACATGACTCTTGACACAGTCCTACCGAATTGCGCGGTCAAGACCAAGTTCTTTGCAACCTGTAGGGTTAACGCTGAGAGCTTTCTTATCTTATTTCCAAACGCTCTTGTAACGCAAGTGCAGTCTGCACAATGTGAGCAGTCAAGGGCGTGTTCTTCGTAACTCAAGAGATTTCATAAAGCTTTTGCAAATGCGTTCAACCCAAACGTGCCGTCTATGGCTTGAAACCGGTTTTATAAAACCGATTCGAACCGATTTTCGTTTATTGATAGTCAAAACCGAAATCGAATAATAGAAAATGTGATTTGATTATTTGTAAATTTTGCATTTGTCATGTTTGTTGTTTTAATATTTGTCGTTTCAATATTTAACTTTTTATATCCGCCTTTTGATTTTAAATTGTCTTCGGTAAGTCAATTTAAGATTTACAGGTGGTTATTTAAGATAACATTACATCTGCTATGATCTTTTCAATATCAATATTATCCTTGTTGATATGATAGCTTTCATGATTTTGCACTAAAAGAAACTTTTTAAAAAAAACTTTAATCAAGATATGAATCAACCTCTTCTGAAAATAGCAAGAACGTTAAAAACATTTTCAATTAAAAAACTATGAAAGAAAATATTTTAAAACTAGCCGCTATGGATGGATGGTTGATACTTCTTTATCGCTACGTGATATGAGAAATAAAATTCCGTCGAGCAAACAGTGATTGCGTGAGCAATTCAACAGAAAGTGTCACTTCAGTCTAATTGATTTCCATCTGACATGATTGCTTGTTTTATCGAAGGTTGAGTGTCGACGTTGATTATGAACACTGCACACAGTGAAAGAATATTGGAATGAATGTGAAAAAATTGGTTTTGTTGGATGTTTTGCAGAATTTTAAATTAGGGATAAAATAGCCAGTTTCAAATATATTGTGGTGCCTACATCCCCAGCAATTACATACCAATTCGGTTTCTGGCTGTTTGTCGGTCCTGGATGATTGCACAAAACCCAATTGTTAGTTTATAAGCGCCTTGAGTGCTTGAACATTTTCGTATGTTCTACATAATGATTGTATACTATTGAAATTTATGAAAACACTTGAACAATTGTGTTCGTGTGCTGCCATAGTAAAACTATAATTCTGACAAAATTCAAGGTTTTTACTGGGCTAGAAAGCATCAAGCTAGCAATTACGATAGGATGACAACAATTAAAATGTGAGTTCATGAAAACAAGCAACTTAATTTGATTAAACCGTAAATAATTAGTCGGGAAATCAATAATACAAAAAAAGTCGTCAAATTTCGTTCAATAGTCATTCAAGCTTGTGAGTAGGCAACGGTCGAAGGTAAACTGTTCCAAGTAAAACCGACACGGACAGAATTGTAATGCCTTTTACAGTTTAAGCGTGAATGGGGTACCACCAGCGTATATTCATGGGTCCAATAATTTCTCGTATCCCGTCGCGTGAATAGGGATGGTTTGGGGTATGGAATATTTTCTAATTTTAGATATGGTCTCCTCTGATTCGTCGATAAGAAAGTCAAACACATTCTGAAGCGTAATCCTTTCTTCACTAGGCTTGTTTCGGATGCTGAGAACTAGTAGATTCGCTGCATAAATTCTGCATCTTTCACTGAGACTGCACAGCGTATTCCATGACTTGTCTCAAGTATGTACTCATGTTCCTGAGGAATATCTTGGCCCAATATTTTCCAAATACCCGTTTGCGTAGATTTATGACACATGTCGATTTTATAAGGGCAGTGTTAGTTTAAAGCAAGGTTTTTTAACTATAGCCTATTCAGACACCCAAATAATTTGCTTTACTGAGCGGTGAACTCTACTTGCTTCCCCATATTCATGAGTTTGTATATGCTAAATAAAAAATGGCAGTTTGTCATTCAACTATCAAGATCTTTTTGTAATTGCAGTTATATCAGATACGTTAATAAATACTATATTGAAGTAAGTAGCACAATACTTCGCACTGAAAACGTCCGAGGAATAAAATCGAATGACAAAACAATTTGTGAAGACTGTATTGTACCAAATTGAACGGATCACAGCACTGTTCAACTGTTTATTATTATATAATAATGTATATTGTAATAATCTGATGAATTGAACCATGAAAGGTTGCTTCGAAATATCCATCGTGGTGTTCAGTTTGATGCTATTTCATTAAACTGAATTCATTCTATTATTTCTGTTGATACAATCAGTATGATCTATGACCACTTGTCCGGGCCGTGTGAGTTTTCCCATAGCAGCATCTATGCATATTCCTATTGACTGAGATTAACAAATACACAAGCAGATACCAATTTAAATTCTCTTTAAGAAGAAATAAAATTGAACAATATTCAACAGAGAGATTTCGACTTTGCAACTATTTCTGTTTATAGGAGCGGTTTCGGTTGTGGGGGTTTTGTGCATAGCAGAATTTTGTTTCTAATTCCCAGTTATTAACTCTTCTATTCGCATGTAATAAAGGAAATTTGTTCGCTAAAATATTGTCAGTTGTAAGGATCTTGACTATAAACGCTCCAGAACAATTTCTTCTTCTGACATCGCCTAAAAATTTTTATTTCCTGAATCGATACATGCTTTTCCCATGAGGATATTACCGAGTCCGAAAACGGTTTGCTTGTAATACGAGAAAAAACAAATATTTTCCCGCAATTGATCACTTTAGCTGCAAGCAAGGATTCTAATTTTGATTTCGCTTTTCTTTCTTCGAAAAACCAATAAAGGTCGGGTGATTTAAATAAAATATTAGTTATTTTATACTTATAAATAGCAACAAAATAACGAACGATATTTTGTAGAGCTCTTGAATAAATGCTTGCAATTTTGAACGCGGTTATATTAAATTTACAGTCGATAGTACTATATAATCAATCAGCTTACTCAAAAAAATCAATAAATTAGATTCATGCGAGCCTATGGATTGGTGAATTAGGAGGCACTTCTGCGTAGGTTATAATGAGAATGTTGTTCAGATGGAATTCGTCGAGCTTGTGTAGATGTTTTTAGACGTTTCATCATCAAGCTAGATGACATCATATGCAAAACGTCTTTCGCATTGACTCGTAATTGGTATTCATTGGTTTTTATAAGGTCCGTCTCTCTGTTCGCCATCACTCCAGTTGGTTGGGACCAATGAAAACTCGGTGGGCAAGAATGCAACACATGATTTACACCAACCAACGAGAGTGATGGCGAACAGGAGGCACTGTTCCTAACGAATAAAACAACCCGAACTGCTGATTGGCCGAAAATTGGACACTAATATTGATCCGTGAAAACATTCCAACTCACTAATCGGTTCAAACGTTGATGGATGTTTACTATAATTATTGACATGTTGTTGACTGACATTCTAGAAACATCGATTTTATGTGTTATAAAAGTAGTGTTGACTCGATTTTAATTGGTCTCCGCGATTCGCGTGTAAATAAATCGCTTTATTGTCTTTTCGCCATTCTGCGTTTGTGGATAGTGAATATTGAGGATCGACTTGTTCGAGAGTCCTCCTTTTTGGAATTAAAAAACATAACATTGATTTTGGTAATTTTTCAATTTATTAGGTGATTACTTGCTCACAATCTGTGGAAGAGATTGTTCCTACCGAATCGGACTGTATATTCATTCTAAAAGACTCGGAGCATGAGACCATCATCATGCGTTTGTGATGTACATCGACGGTCGACATCGACCGAATGAGGTTGAGTTTGCCGAATTGAAAGCAATTAACACCGGATAAATGCAGACATTCCTGTCCCCATTTTTCGAAAAATTTGTACAATATCTTTTTGCTTGTCTGCTATGCAAATAAAAATTTGTCGCTTTTTCCGTATATCGATTGTGAATTTGGGAAGTGAAGCCTTCAATAATTTATGAATTTTTTTGCATTTATTCCCTTTATTTTGTTAGTTTATGTAATATTCTTTCATCGGTTGAATCTCAATTCCGGGGAGACTTCTTTAGACGACTACTTTAATTTCGTTTGGAAAATGATCACATCAATGTTCTTGATACGGCGGATGTTTTGACGTTTTTCTTCGGGGTGTTTTTCTCTCATGATGAACACATATACACCAGATTCTAGACTATGCTGCACAAGCCCATACACGATGGCTCCAAAAAGACATCTTACTTCTGAATCGCATATATCGAAAAGCCTCTACGTTTGTTAATGGACTCGAAAATACGCCATTTGCCGAACGACTCTGAAGATTGGTGCTGAAGACAGTTCCACAAAGAAGAATGCGGAGTGATCTCATCCTCGCATACACAACACTGTTTTCCACCCCCTGGACATATTATTCCACCTTCGAACTTTCAGCAACAGCCGTGGTCATGGTTGAAAGTTGGAAATACCACATTCCAAACGAAACTTACTTATTCACTCAGTCCTCTCCGTGCCTGGTGGCCAATGAGGCGGAGACAACCCTACGCCAGTGGTCCCGGTCTGCCGCTGCTTCCGTTGCCGTCTGAACCGTGAATCCTTGTGCATGTAGTTCGCGTTTCAACGTTCTGCGCCAAGTTTTCTTAGGCCGTCCCCTTTATGTTTAACTTGCGGAAACCAGTGAATGGCTATTTTCGTATGCGAACTGGGATCCATCCTGCAGACATTACCAAACCATCTCCCCCGTGTCTTTTGATTACGGTAGATATCACCTCTAGAACAGTTTTTCTCAAGAGCTCTTCATTCGAAATGGTGTGTGGCCAAAAAATCCGTAGAATCCATTTCATGCACTTAGTTTGAAACACGTTCAATCTGCGCTCAATGGCAGCGGTCGTCTTTCAGCATTCCGATGTATACAGCAGCACACTCAGAACGTTGCTCTTGAAGTGTCTGATCTTCGTGTTAATGCTGAAAGCGGGGGATTTCCAAATGAAATTCAGTATGCCGAATGCTTGGTTTGCCTTCCCGATTCTTCTCCTGACCTCATCTTCACAGTCACCATTTACAGTCAGATTGCTCTCAAGGTAGACTGTATCTGTAACCTCACTGAGCGGTTGACCGTCCACGAACACTGGTGGTTGCTCCGAAACATTCTTCCGCATTACCTCCAATTTGCCAGCGTTAATTTCTAAACACACCGTCTTGCCAATTGCCCATAGTCGAACGCTCTTTTTCTGGATGTCACTGATCTTGCATGCCAAGAGGGCAACATCATCCGCATAGTCCAGGTTTTCTAGCGGTCCCGCTGGGGTCCATGGAATGCCTGCTGCCCTGCCATCGGTCACCTGTCCAATTTTTGCGGGGGCCGTCAATCGGCGTGCATACACATTAATTCTGACAAGGGTGTAAAATGCATCAAATATTTTCGGATCAACTGAGGTCAAATTTGGACGTGCACTTTAGAACGAAGTACGAGATACCGGGACTTGCAGTGAAACGTTTGACCCAAAAACTTTTGCTAGTAAACTGGATCGTATGTCAATCAATTGAGACGGACAAGAAAAAATCGTTCAGTCGAAAAACTGTAACTCGATGTCGGGAAATGTTTAACATTTTTTAAATTTGTGGTGAAATTATTGTAACAGCTGAAAATTCGTGTGTACAAATAAAGTCAATTTCTTCTTCTTCTTTTTAGGGAGAAGATTAGACAGGTGAGAGAGATACATCCTTGCCCCACTCCCGTACGAACCTCACACTTCTCAGTGAGCATTCCATTGTGAGCGACTTGGCATTCAAACTTCTCAATAAATACTTTTATGAGATTTACTATCTTTGATGGTATACCATAATTACGGAGGATTTTCCATAACACTGGTCGGTGAACGCTATCGAAGGCCTTCTGGAAGTCGATGTAGGCCACACATAGCTCTGCATACCATTCATGAGTCTGCTCCAAGATCTGACGGAGGACAAAGATTTGGTCAATGCAAGATTTTCCTTTCCTGAACCCGGCTTGCTCTTGTCGTAAAATGGATTCAACTGCATTGGAGACACGTCGGAGAATGATGCGGCAGAATACTTTGCTCGTGACTGATAGAAGCGTAATACCTCGCCAATTGATGCAGTAGCTCAAGTCACCTTTCTTCGGAAGTTCGATTATAGTACCCAAACGCCAGGCGTCCGGTTTCGGCTCAGTATCCCAGATGTTCTGGAATAGGTCTCGCAAAACTTTCGGCGTCTCTTCGGTTTCCGCCTTGAGCAGTTCGGCATACACTCCATCGTCACCTGGTGCCTTCCCATTTTTCAACCTCTGGATAGCAAATTGCACCTCTTGGAGGCTGATGGGGTCTGTATTGACGTCAAGGTCTGTAGCTGCCTCAGGTATATCGACGTTGGTTTGAGGCGGTGGGCGGTTTAGAATGAGCTCAAAATGTTCTCGCCATCTGGCTAACTCTTCTTTCGCATCAGTTATCACATCTCCACCCTGGGTCCTCACTTGTTGATTGCTTGCCTGACTACGATTGCAGAGCTTTCGATTAATCTGATATAACGTTCTCAAATCATTCATTCGGCACGCCTCTTCTGCTTGTTGTGTCAGGTTTTCCACATACCGTCTTTTGTCCTTCCTCGCTGATTTTTTAACCTCTTTATCTTTCATTCTATACTCTTCAGTGATGGCATTCCTTTCATTAAACGGTTTCTTGCTCAGCATGCGTTACTTTACATTTTCTCTCTCTTCTATGAGTTGCCAGGTTTTCGACGAGATCCAGGAGGCTTTGCCCCTCTGTCTGCACCCAAGGACTTTTTCTCCGACGTCATTTAGTGTGCGGTTGAAAACATCAATCATCATTAAATCCTTGGGCCGGGCGCTGATTCCCTCTCTCAGGATGTTGCCAAAGCTTTCCTCGTGGCGTCATCGCTCAGCTTATTCACATTCAACTATAGGCTGCGCTGAATTCCGATATTTGCCTTTCTCAGTTTCAAACAAATCTTTCCCACAACCTGGAAATGGTCGCTACCAATATCGGCACCACGCATGACCCTCAGATCTTGTAACGAGCGCCTCCATTTACCATTCATCATCATGTGATCAATTTGACTTTATGTTCTGCCGTCCGGAGAAGACCAGGTTATTTTATGGATGTTTTTGTGGAAGAATAAGGTGCCTCCAACGACGAGATCGTTCTCTTCGCAGAAGTAAAGTAGCCTCTCCCCATTATCATTCTGTTGGCCAACACCCTGCACTCCCATGGTACGCTTCCTGCTTGTATCTACAGTTCCGGTTCTAGCGTTAAACTTTCCCATTACCACCAGTAGGTCGTGTTCTGGGATTGCCCTCAAGTCTGAATGCATGGCTTCGTAAAACCTGTCTTTCTCTTTTTGGGCTGCATCTTCTGTTGGAGCTTATGCTACCACAATCGATAGTTTGCCAAAGCTTGAGTATTTTCTAGCATATAGGAGTCGCTCGTTTGAGCACTTCTATTGCATGATTGTACTGCTGGTCTTCCTGCTTGCAAGCAAAGCGACTCTACCTATCTTGCCTTCCTGACCAAATAATAGTCTAACCAATATCTAGCTTTCGCTGTCCAGAGCAGGTCCATCTTACCTCGGACATTCCAAGTATACTTAGATCATACCTGTTGAGCTCATGTATGACTTAAGCCAGCTTGTCAGCTTGATACAGCGTTCAAACGTTCCAGCAACCAAGTCTTATCGTTCTTTTTGGCGCAAAGATATCGGCCATCGGGCTGGAAACTTCCTTTCGGCTTTCATCTCCATCCGTCATGGGACCTTTTGTAAGGTTCGTGTCACTCCTGTAGCCATTGATAAGTTGAATGTTCGGATCTGTTGTCATCGTTTCCGTAGCAATGTAGGTTTAATGGGATAGTGTTGCTAGCTCTAAGCTCAACACTCCTTCTTTCTCAGACGGGCTTGTGACCGTCCTTGGCGGAGATTTCCAAACGGAACTTCCGCAGGCATTTTTATTCGCTGTGTGTTTGCTTTGTTTGGAATTCGCTACCTGTCGATTTGGTAAGCTCAAATGGTTTATCTATATCCAAATCGAAACTTGACGATTATATGAGAGCTAATCCAAATTTTGCCCCCGACAAATAATAAAACATCTTCGTCCCATTAATTTTGATTTCATTACACACACACACATATATATATATATAAATATATATATATATTAACTAGAGTTCGACTCCATGGTTTATTGTAAAGTAAATAGCTTTTCCAACCTTAAATCTTGAATTTGATATAATAATTTAAACTGAAAAAAACAAATCACTTTATGTGATGGATTCAAAAAATCTCATGTGCTGTATTGCGTTCCTCGCCTTGTCGCACGGCTTAATTGTAAACATAAAAAATCACAGGATTCATCCACCACATAACTTACTGCATCCGCACAAAAATTTCTGATCGAAAGTCTCCGAGAATACTTGTTTATAACAAATATAGTCAGGTGTCTCTTTGATAAGTGGGAAATATATGCTCGAAGATTTCCGCTGATTAATTTCCTTTACTTTTCACGGCGCTTACATTCGAATATCTTGAATCAAAGCTTGTCGTTATGCTTTCCTATGGAAATACATAAACTTAGTGGTCATTCTGAAAAACGAATCTTTTTAATACACCACCTTCAGTGTAATGATCGTGATAAATAATAATTTACTTTCGTGTTGTTTTAACACAGAAGTTCCTCAATTGTCAGATCGCTCAACGCACGATTATTTGCGGGATTATGTAGGTGGAACGCCTCTACCACGATTCCAATTAGCGAAAGTTCGTTATTAACAAATAACATTAGAAGCTACTTTCATTTCAAATTATCATTAAATCATGTAATTAATTACAATTATTCATTCATGTTTATGACAATGGTGCATTATTATATTGTTCCCGAAATTTATGTGCGAATCGGCCATCGGTGATAACGAAAGCAGGTTTTATGTAATGTAATATTTATAACATCGGTAGTGCTTGAAATAACAAACCACCTTGCTATTCATCAGGCCAAACAATAGCCAGCGTTGCATTCTAGATTTTCATATGTCAAGCATGAGGTTCCGAAATTGGGAGTAATATTACAGTCGCAGGCCTCAGTCCCAATATTTCGATGCAAGAAAAGTCGAAATATTGGGGTTTTATACAACCAGGGATACCAGGCAAAATATTCCCCAAGATAGTATACTTGATTGTCATGGCTCTTTTACAATAAAGCCATTTCTGTTTTTACTGAGTTCTGCAGCCTACTCACGGAAATGCAACATAATATGAACGCCATCTGAAAAATAATAATTTCTGACCATATAAATTAATTTTGGAGATATTGGGTTATTTTACATCTTAGCAATTTAACAGTATTCCAGGATTGGAGGCTGTTAGTGCTATTCAAATAAGGACAACAAGGTAAGGTTCAAAAAACGTGAATCTTGTCAAATTTACAAGCTGTTCACCATTCAATCGCATTAACCTATCATCAGCGTCATTCTTATCATGAACAGCATTGCATCGGTATCAAGTACCGAGTG